>JAZGTJ010005660.1:0-26900 GCA_036877575.1 Botia almorhae
ATTGGACAGTCAGTCAAAAAGTTATTGTCTATATAATTGAAAGTTCTTTACCTCTCTGAGCAGGTCTTGCTCCAGGTTGTGGCGGGCTAGCAGCATTTTTCTCTTGTATTGACGACACTGCAGCTCATAGTATTGCCTCTGTCGACGTAGCAACCCGGCCTCTTCCTCTGCCTGGTGCTGCTGGAGACACTCCTTCTGCTGAACCAGCCACTCTTGTTTCTCTCGCTTTGGTGTGGACTGGTTCTCATTGAGCTCCTGAGAAAAGACCACCAGGAAGAAACATCCAAGCAAATGCTTAGCCAAACTTTAACTTAATGTATTTTTAGGGGTGTAATGATATACCAATGCCACAGTTTGATTTGGTTTGGTTCTGTTTGCTGTGGGGGCAGGGTTTATGGCATGGCACCAACAATGGTAAAGAACACCAGATTCACTTTTAACTTCATAATAATACTTGCAAACAGTAACTTTAGTAGTAACTTTCAGGGGAATTCCCGTGCCAGAAGCTCATATGGGAAGGATTTATGAATTTTATACAGCCCTGCTGTATAATATTTACAAAACAGTACAGCTCTTTGCAGGTATTAAAAGTGTACTAACCATTTAATCAAATGTCAAGGAAGAAAACTTTGTTTTTAAAGGTCAATCTAAACAGTGGAATTTGGCTTGGGGCAGCAGGGGGCATTCGGTACGCCATGACAGCACCGTGGTATGAATCGTATCACAGTTTTTTTTATTCGGTTTTGAGTATCATTACACCTCAACAATTTTGAGGTGTAATGACAACAATTTGGCAAGGCAACAATTTGTCCACAATGATTAATTTATTCCACAATTGTCTGATAATGGTATAAAATTGATAACAATATAAAACAAGCAGTATTCATTTAGGTGGTCATGGGATCTCAACTTGGAGCTATCCTAATGTGTCTCACTCCCTGTACGTACAACATAATATCCTTTTCAAGGTCTTGTCTGTGTGTACATCTTTTTAAACACACTTCTTTAAAGTATTACTTATTTGGGTGTAAAACTAAATGCAACACCTTTAAATATTATGGAAATAGTAATTTAGCATCTCTACCTAAAAATAGACTTTGACATAGTACATTTTTGTTTGAAATCTAAAAGCAATGGAATACCTCTTTGAGCTGCTCTTTTCGCTGTCTGTACTGGCGTTTCTGAGTCTCAAGTAAACCGGTCAACTCCTTTTTCTGCTGGCCCAAGATATGCTGCTGAAACTTTTTCTCCTCCCCAAGAGTATTCTTAGTCTATTGGCAAAAACAAAGAATGGTAAATAAAGATGAGTGGAGAGAAAAAGAGGTTACGTCACAGATCAGATAGTCTTGTGATGTGTATATGTAAACAGGTCAGCATCATCTTCTGCAAACACCTCTTTCTCCAGGATGACCTGATGCTTCTTGCTAAGCTTCTCTGCCTCACTGCCGAAGTTGTTCCTTTGTGTCTCCAGTTCTTTGTCGAGCCTGAGCTGATGTTCATCCATCTCTGCCTTCAGCTTGTTTTCCAAAGCCATCAGCTGTTTCTGATGCTGCCTCCTCATGCGTTTGTACCCGGACATTTGTTCTCTTAGCGCTGAACCTTGCTCATGTTCCTGAATCTGACGGGTCACCAAAGAGGCCGTGCGGATGGTGGCAAAGTGGTCCCTTCCTCTGCGTCTGCGACCCCCAGAGGGACCTTGCTGTTGTGAGTCTATCTCTGGCTGGTAGGGGTCATCATAGATGTTGTCATGGTTCTGTCGACAACAGAGAAAAAAAATGTGTCATACAAACAGATGCACATATGAAACTGTCAGGTGAAAGCAAGCAATAATTCACAAACCAAACCTACTAAGACATACCAGAGGTTTGTGCAGCACAGAGCTGTTAGAAGTCACTGTATGCTCGCCCTCCTGCATCATAGCCATCTCACCGCTGTCATCTGAACCGTCGGCCAGGCTGTTCACTGAAGAACTTTGGGAACTGGCACTAATTGACATGGATGGCAGCGAATGTGAGCTTTCCATGCTGTTAATCGTCCCCGTTCGCAACATGTACTGCTCTACATCCTGCAAAGAACATTACATTTATCAACTAAACAAAAAATGTTAGAGATACAGATTATTTTTCAATGCATTTACAATAAATGAATAAAGTATGAAAAAGCACAATAACAATGTCATAAATGAATCCTAGTCCTCTGAAGCCATATCTTGTATTGTCTAAGAGAAAGACTTGTCATTGTTAAGAGTCATTGTTAAGTGAAAATCTCAGTCTACCCAAACTCTCATTGGTTTAGGAGAGGGAGAGTGATTTATGATTTATAAACAAATCAATCTTTTAAACCATTAAACAAATTATTAAATACGTTAATATAGTTCATAAAAACCTGTGCGACTCAAAGTCAGTAAAAACTGAGAACAATGACCTGGTCCTGATGATTCAACAAAGTCTCTGGATTAGTTAGATTATTAGTAAATAGTAACTTGAATTTTGGCATGTTCCACATAAAGAACTACAATATAACTTCAAAAAACCTGAAATATTGCACACAAATAAGTAACTAGTACAAAAGTATAAAGAACCAAAGTCAGAATGTTTGTAACACAAGTGGACAAAAGTTGAAAAGCCAGCGGCCAGACAAAACAGTTTATCCAACTCTCAATAGTAGATATCTATTGTTTAAGTGTGTTCTTCTCTGGTAAGCTTATCCAACAATAGCACAGGGGGTTGACGCCCAGGCATATATATTGTCATACTAATCAAATAATACTGTTTAAGTTGCCAAATATTACTTATCTACTTGATTAAAATGGCTGAAACGAATATGCACATCAGTTGTAAGGGAATTGGGCCCTGAAAAATCAATGTTGATCTATATTTCTATTTGACAACAACAACAAGAAAGTCATTGATAAAGGGTTATCACACCTCTTCCTCCTCTGTACCCTCAGTGGCAGGCCCATTGTGTGTTTCCTGGAAAAGGATCTTTTTCATCTTTCGGTACTGCAGGTTATCTAACTCCCTCACGGCATCTTTAGTGCGTGCTATCAGATCCATCACCACGGTCACCGGACGCTCACGACACAGAAAGTGATGCTGGAGAAAAAGTACGAAACAAAGATTTATTTCAAAGCAATCACAGAAATGTACAATGTTTAAACACTTTTACAATAACACCTTTAAAGCTCCACCAAACTGTAAAAGACTCACTTTCAGCAACACATCAGAGGTAGGTCTATCCTGGGCAATCTTCTGGAGACAAGAATCTACAAAGTTACGAAAATAATCCGACCTAAGAGGTTGGGAGACAAAATACATAAACTGATGAGTCATACATTATATATATATATATAGACAGATAGGCAGCTAACTAGAGAAATAAGTGAGATCTGTGACAGCAAACTGGAGAAGGTTTTCTACCAGTGATTGGACTGCAGGACTGGGCTCTCATTCTGGGCGATGTGGTATAAGGCACTCATAGCATTCATGTTAAACAAGGGAGGCTTTCTCTCCGCTATGACAGAGAAAAGGAAACAACCAAACATTTAGCTGCTAGATTTTGCTGCTGCTTTACATAAAGTATACTGCAAAAATGCTACTTAATACAGTGTAATAATTTACACTTTCTTTACACTGTTTGTGTGTTGGGCAGGACTGCTTTAAGTTATTTACCTAACCATATTAATATAGAATTCAAATGGCATTAGGTCACAGGTTGTGTGTGTGTGGGTGTATGTATCATCACTTTTCAACATCTCTGACTGTGGCTTATTTAAAATTTATAGTCAAACAAAATACTTTGTAAAGCGAATTTTATTATTTTAAATATTGTTTTTAAGGATGAAAATTGCTTTACAAGCAAAAATAAATTTTTTTAAATTAGTCATTTGTATTCTTGTTATTTACCAAGCTCAATGCAGGTGATGCCGAGTGACCACACGTCAACCTTTCCATCATACTGCCCTTCATCCATAGCGAGGATGACTTCCGGAGCCATCCTTGAAACCACATGATATACAGTCACAATGTATTCAGTATTTAAGGCTTATATTTTGTGCATATGACTAGGTTCATATCAGTATATAATAATGTTGATATAAGAGTCTGGTCATTTTAATGGAAGTTTTTCTGTACCAGTACGGTGTGCCCACAAAAGAGTTGGCAGGTGCAACAATGGAGGCGGAGCCAAAGTCTCCCAGTTTGACTTGGCCAGGCTCTGTCAGCAAGATGTTACCTGCTTTCACATCCCTGTGAAGACACATCCTTTCTGAATCTTAAATGCAAAACCCAACATTGCTCATCTAAATTAATGCAGAGATCTAACATAACCTTTCAGGGTTATCAAGGCAAATGATCAGAAAACAAATTTGCAAAGGTATTTTCGAAGTACATGTTTAAAAGGTCATAAAATTAAGTACTGAAAATGTGTTAATAGATTTGCTAATTTATCGATTAACAAGACAAAGAGTTTTGCCTCTTACAGCTGCTCTGTACCTGTGAATCATGTTGTGCGAGTGAAGGTATACCAAGCCCTGCAATGCACCATGGGTAATTGCAGCTATCTCCACTTCCTGTAATGGTTTCTTATGCACTGAGGGAAAGAGGAAGAAGTAAAAAATAGGATCCTGGTTTTGTTTCTGCAAACTTGTAACAAACAACAATGTATTTAAAGCAGCCATGCCCTTCTTCCTTTATTACAATGTCTCTTAACTGTTTTTTGTTTTCTAGTCCAATAACACTGTATTAATACAAGGTTTATAACACATTAACACACAGCATTTCCTTCTAAAAATGTATAAGCTCATTTATTTCCTTATACATTTATACTTATACATCCTTACTGTACACAATATGGACCATTTTTTTATTAGAAGTATTTAACATAATTTTTTACCCAATCATAACTGCGACCCATTTTGTGTTACAACCAACCAATTGAAACAACTGCTTTTATAAAACATTACTGATTACTTTTTTCATTCAAGCACAGGCTGTTTTGATTAACAACATTTTATACAAACATGCACATTGCCTTTTTGTACTATATGAACAACGACAGAAATAAGATTTAAATTAGGGATGCACCCATCCTATTCCTTTCTAGACCCAATTGCCATTTTCAACTCCAGTGTGTTTGTTCGTGTGTGTATGTGAATGGTTTTGAAGCTCCACATCCATCTATTATGAAAGTAATCCATATGACTTCAGTTTGTTTATAAAGGCCTTCGAAGCGAAACAATAGTTTTTTTTTTTAAGTTTTGAGGAGGCTTCAATATCTCAGGCACTATTAACTTAATGCAGGGATATTACCTAATATAACTGATTCCGTTCGGCTAAAAGAATACAGTCATATACACCTAGCATGCCTTGAGGGTGAGTAATTTATAGGCTAGTTTTCATTTCTGAGTGGAGTATCCCTTTAATGTTTATGGTGTTTATTGTAAGCTTGACGATCATGAATAAAGGAAAATATAAGATTTCAGATTGGTATCAGATTAGTGCATTTTTAGTCCAAGTATCCATGAACTGCCAGAACAGGCCTAATCCCAACATCCAAGGCAATTGAAACAATTCAAATTCCAATCATCCACTCACCTTCCAACAGATCTGAGGCCGAACCCAAACAATATTCCATCACCAGCTAGAAGACAGAGCAGGGAAGATGAAAGTGAGGCAGAGATAGAAAGGAAACATAAAGAGAAGGTATTACAGCAGTTTGCAAGTAACTACATGTAGTGCTGCATTTAGGTCTGCTTTTATAGAAAATGTTAGCGGGTGTTAGTGGGTCAGTACATTGTCTTCCCTGAACAAGGCTTTTCAAATGCGTTCAGCCTTCCTCCCACACACAGACACACTCACCCATGCTGTGTGTTCTCGCAGGTAGCAGCCTCTATACTCCACAGTGTTGGGGTGCCGTAGCTTTTGAAGGAACTTCACCTCTTTGATAATATCCTGCCATTTCTACAGCAGATACAAAAAAGAATCATTAAGCATCAAACTATTGCTTATAACTGTGTAAAACAATTTTGCAATGTTTTCCTTTTAAGTGGCATTGTAGAGTGCTTGCAAGTGAACCATAGCATGGCACAGTGAAGGGAGTAGTTTTCACCGTTTAAGTGACACAACCCTCTATTTTGGCCTGCAATGAGACAGAGATGTTCCAGGATTTGCATATTTTGAATGCAATGTTGGAAGCAATGCGGGGGCTTGCAAAGAACAAAACCTGTGGGAGCGTGTTGGTAAATACTAAAATATATGGTAGCATATTGCCTCTGTTCTTAAACCTAGTAAGCTGCCTTGTTGTTCAGTGCCTACATAGGCAGCTGCTTTCTAGGTCAACATCCCAGTGTAATGACCAGTTTGGAACAAAAAATAGACAAAAACTTGGTACGTCATACAATTTGTGCTCATCACACAAACAGCAGATGTGACTTAATTGACAGTTGTTTTAATGGAGCTTTACAATTTTACCACAAGTTAATGAAGCGATAATTATAAAATTTCATAGCTCAAAAAATATTGGGGGCTTAAACAGACTGAAATGAGACTTTTAAGTAAGCAACTGTATTGTAACTAGGACTTATTTTGGAATGATTGTGGTTTTACCGATTGCCTTTATTTAGATACATTTTAACAAAGCCGTTTTAGTTTTATGAGTAAACATAGAGGTTGTGTTAACAGGGTGAAGGATTCTTTCCATAAAAACATTTTTTGTTATACTGGCTAAAAGTCTCTTTATATCCTGATGGCAATCACAAAGTAAATTGGTCTAAATATATTTATATAAATATCTCTCTTCTGTGGCAGGCAAAGGACCATTAGATGTTTGTCCAATCACTGCATCTGGTCCGCACCGCTTTGCTAAAACAAACAAGAAAGAAAATTGTGCATGGATGTATTCACCTCATTAGACTGCTTGCCACTGTATGACATCTTCTTGATGGCCACCACCTCATTGGTGCGGATGTCATGGGCCTATAAAAACAAACAAATAATGGCAGGAACACGTGAGAAGTGTAACAGGAGGGCATTATAAGTCACTTCATCTCTGTTCACTGAGCTGTACTACAGCTCTGAACGTATTTAATGGCCACTTACAAAGTACACGGCTCCAAAGCTGCCATGGCCAATCTCACGCAGGTCTGTGAAGAGTTTCTCCGGATCCTCCTTGTAAAAAAGTTCCGCCACCTCTGGGTCCTTGAGACTCCCAGCCCGCGCACTCGACGGCATGGCCAGCGCCTTCATGCGCACACGAATGAAAACGTTTGCACATTTACATCTATGTAAATTTACATCTATTGTATGTGTAACATCATACAAACATTAGAAAAGGTAAAAATCCATTTACATGACATACAACCAAAAAATATGTTTCATTACACATTCATTGTTTTCCTCAGCAATAACACTTTTAACTTGCATACAGAAAACGACTCGAGAATCTAGGGTGAAGCTCACATGTGTACTGAAAGACTTATAAAAGGAGCCAGGGCTATATTCCTACAACAAATCATGAATAATTGATTCCAAAAACCCATGACAGAAACTCCACTGGTATCAAACATTACATTTACAAATATGGAGCAGATTGGGCATCTTATCAAAACAAAACTACTTGCAATGAAAACTTCCCATGAAACATATTTCAAGACAATCAGCCAGACTACAGCCAGACAGCCAGAGTGCATTACACAACATCTGAAATAGAATATTTAACAATTCACACTTGAAATGACTAGATCAGAATAATTATTATGATATGATTATGTAGCCTGTTCAATTACTCATCATCACATAACAGCATTAAACACTACTAAGACAGGATGCAGGACCAAACACCTAGATTACTCATATCCATATTATGATCAGAGAGACAAAGATTTCCCTACGTTTTAAAACATATGAAAGATTAATTTGGGAAGGTGACAGCCAGTTATAGGATGTGCATACACCATATGTGACCGAAAAAGCAGAAGGAAATATGACTCTCATATGCACGACATGATTCATTTCGCCGATACTGTAAGTCCAATCATCACATAATCGGAATCGCAAGCACCACAAAGATGAGAATATATTATAATATGAGAACGCTTATTTTAAGAAGCATGATGAAAAACAGCATTGCCCAACAATTCTGCCAAACAAATCTCGCACATAAATGATACTTTTATTAATCTTGCAAAAGCTTATATGTCATACATGAAAGATGGTGGGTGTGTGTGTGCGTGCATGCATGCATGACACAATATTATGAATAAAATTATCCAAATGCACGCAACGTTAAAACAGCTGCAGCGAACTACAACACATTTTCACAATTAAATGTCATGTCAGTTTCACCACTTTAGAGAGATTTTCACCCATGCAATTCACCCAGGGCTGCATTTAATTATTTATACGACTCTGTCCTACCGTGGTTTATGGGATCCACTGTAGCTAGCTAGAGTCAGCTAGCTCTCCGGCCTGAAGAAAATCTGGCCTCTTGCTCCTCGTTCTCACGTCACACAAAGAGTCTTCATCGATTTAAATAACGATCCATCTATTTCTATTGTAATAATCTTGATGACTGGTCGGTAATCTGTCTGATCATAAGTTTGTATTATGATTATTTAATAATACTGCTCCTAAAACCGTTAACGGACACAATCAGCTGACTGTCAAGCAAAGCGGATGAACACTTTAAATCGCACCCTAATATCCTGCCTCTTCAAGCCGCGTTTTTGTCATGTTTTGTCGTGCAGTCGGTTTCATTCGTTTGATGTATTTCCTGCTGTCACCGACAGGTCCATCCTTGTTTTTCTTTTTGTGTCTCATTCGCTTTTTGTTCAGGACTTCATGATGGCGGAACGGGGCGGGAGCCGACCGGAAACCGGAAGAGCGTGTCAAGTGCAAATTAAGGGTTTTATAACGCGCTTTAAAATACGCATCTCAATACAGTGTCAAAACACAGATAGTCCTAACCTGTCTTTATAGGCCCATGTTTTCCGTTGTCTGAGAACATTATTGTCAGATTAATTTAAAAATCCATAACATTTGCCTCACCTCTGTTTAAACCGTAAAATTGCTGGTTATTTTACGTACCTTTCTTTTAAATAAAGCCAAACCGACATTTCCCGGGAAATTCGACCCGACTACTCAAATTATAAATCTTTATTTTAAGCTTACCATTGTGAATTGGGGTAAGCTAAGGAGACTGTTTTGCACACTCATCTGTTATCTGGTGCTTGCTCAGTAAGCGATTTTTGTTTATTTATAAACAAAACAAGTTACGTATTGCAGCCTAAGTTTTAAACAAACCAACAAAATATTTTGGATGTATTTGGTAATGATTTTAAAAAGAACTGTTGAATTTGTTTATGCTTTTATAGAGAAAATGTTGTCTATCATAATGCATTTGATAAGATGGGTGCTTGTGGTCTTGCCGAGGTGCCTCCTCAACATAGTCCTCCGTGGTCTTCTGCATTGGGTGTAAAAAGGGGACATATGCTGCCCTGGTGGAGTGGCAGTTAAAGCACAGTCCCAGGATTTGTAAGGTGTTTATTCAATGGCTCTTTGTGGACTGCACATATCCCAATAGGCCCAGTAGATAAAATCCAATAGAGAAATTCTGACCTCCTTAGTTGTTATGCTTTCAGTGGAGATAGCATGCAATAGAGCTGGTGTGATAGCTTTAACACTTATTACTCTGGGGATGAAGAAAAAGAGCAAGGCATACCTGAAAGCAAAACTTTTCCTATTATTGGACTCACCCGATTCCCAGCACACAGTGGGGGTATGTTGGAATAGTCAGGATTTACCTAGCATCATATCTACAGTGAAACCATACAGCATAAGCAATATAAGTTTTTTTTAAAGAGGAGGGAGTTCCCAGTGGATCCAATGCAGATATTGTGAGTGATTACAATAATATTTAAAATGTTCCTTACATACATACAAATCACAATAACCCTAAAACTAAATCAGTAGCACATACAATGGATGACAATAATAGTAAATATGAGAAAATTCCACTATGATTTCTGATACAGAATAGTACAATAGTTGTTCAAAAGAAATAAAGCTGTATTTAATGGCAATAAACAGGTCCCACCTATTTATTCTTTATTGAAATGTGATTCCTTTTATCCTATTAATTTAGCATGCTTCACCTTCTCTTGAACTTTATTCTGTGACCCTGCCACCTGAATAATACCCTCCAATGCCTCAATTTCTCTATGCCTTCCCCTACGTAACAATTTCTGGCACCACTTCCCTGTTTAAAAAAAACTAAAGAGAAAAATAAATAAATAATAATAAAAATCTGTATTAAGTTGCCCAAGGCCTAAGCTTCAGACATAATCCCTTATGCAAACAGATTTGTTACTTAGGGTACAAACAGGGTACAATTTGTAGCATGAAACCATGCATTTATGTAACAGTGACGAGGTAAAGAGTTAAAGGTTATGAATGTGTACAGACACAATGAAGGTCAGGTCACATGCTTGCTATAAATACAGTTAATAATTGTATAATGCCACTGATGTATTTACATGTAAAGTAGTGTCTCCAATATTTTTTCATTATCTATTTATTGAATGAATCAGCACCATTTTTTGAATTAGACTAAATTATTTTGATAACCATAATGTTATTACAGTATGTTGACAGCTGTGTGATGTTTTCCTACATGAACATTTGTGATAAATGAAATAGGTTGTTATATTAACTTTTCATGGAAAGGATTAACCATATGCCAGGATAATGTGTATTAATGCTTTTGTAGAAACACCAGTGGTGCTTTTTTAATCCCTGTTGGCTATTTCCATACTCAGAATATTTTTGAATATACAATCAGATGTATCGGATTCTAGATTCAGATTTTTTTTGTTAACATAAAAACAGTCAAATATAATTATTTACATGTAAGGGGAAAATATTAAAATAAAACCCAACAATTTATTGAAAATTACATTAAAGTCAGGGTAGATGACTTTTCCAGAAACATTTTTGTTACGCTGGTTGAAAGTGTCTCTACATTTTGATTTATGTATTTCGGGATGTATACAGAAGGTCATTTGAGGCCTACTTGTCAGAGGATAACCAGAAGATTTCTGCTTCGATTCCCAGTGAGATCTTCCATCATCAGCGTGTTCATGCAAATCATGTGTTTTATTTTAAAATAAAAATCTGTAAAACCTGATAAAAAGATAAATAGATAAAACCTGTAAAAAGCCATTTTATAATTACGGTGCAAAACAGTAAAAAGAACTTCTCGGAGGTCTCTGAATTATGTATAGTTTATTTAAAATTGGTCAGTTGATTAAACATTAAACTAATTATATGTTAATTATTAAATCAAATAAATCACGACCAATTGCATATAGTGTTTTGCTTATAAGTTTACATATCCTTCAAAGAATCTGTGAGATGTTTATATTTAGTACATTTTATTTTTAGTATATTTAGTTTGTTTACATATATTACACAAGACAAAATATTACTGAAATATTCCCAAATTCCCATTCCCAAACCTACATTCCTTAGGCTCTTATTGTTGTGCATTGTTTCTCAGTCATGAATGTTTGCATATTTTGAAATAGTTTTGCAGTGCTGAGCAATTGAAGCTACCCTCTGTTTTTTTCAGCATATTTTAATTCTTTTGCACAGACTTAAGGTAATTGTTGGACTCAACTATTACAAAATGTTGCAAACAATCATAATGCACAACAAGGCACATGTCACATGAAGAGAAATTACATTTTTGAACAGGATTATGTGTAAAATAGAGAATATGCCTTACTGACCTTCAAAAGCAATATATATCTTAAAGTTTTGTAATATAATTGTAAATATAATAATATAATTGTAAATATAATAATAATTGGTTGACTTTATTTTTTTGTTTTTTTGTATCTGTTCACAGTATCATGTTGTGCAGACCTAAAATTGATGTCAGTATGACCCCTCCCCTTTTAATTTTATACTCTGTACAAAAAGCTCTCACAAGCAAGTCAGTCAAACAGACTCTGAGGAGGAGCGTCAGGTCACTAGCTTTTGCTGAGTCTGCAAAAAAAAAACAGCAAAAAAGTAAGTTCAAGAAAAAACGGCAACAGATAAAGAAGAATTGAATGAATTTTACTCAGGACCGAATACAGAAATAGGTAAGAAGACTATTTTACACATAAATAACTTTTATTTATTTACTTAACTTTTTTGCAATTTTAAAGTAACTGAAATGACAGGAATTTCTGATATGACAAGCAGATGCTCCTCACAACAGTAACACAAACATACTCTATAATGTGAAATTTATTAATGTTGCAGGGTGATGTAAATCCTTGTTTTTTCAGCTTATAGGACAGACGTGGATCATAGACATCACATTGTACTTACAAATACAGTATGACTGCATGCATCTTCATACGGGGAAGGAAAACTGTAAGTGTAGAATTTTTAAGACATGTTCTCATATTTACTGTTATATATTATCCTAAATTTGAAAAACAGAGTAATATTATTCTTATGAAAATTACAAGATATATTAGAATATATCATTGATTCAAAAGTCAAAGTCATACCCGTATTGTATGTTTCCTGTTTGTTTATTTTTTTAAGATAATGTAAAAAAAATACTGAAATTGCAATCAGAAAACTGACAGTTATTGTTTTTGTTGCATTGATGCGTCTAAGTTTGGCCTGATTTAGCAGACAGATAATCGTTTTCAGCCCCAGTAATCAGGTGGGGTTTAATCTGTGATCACAGTAAAGCCTTAGTCACATTCAGCCAACAAATCCTCTAATTCATCTGAGAAAAGGATAAACGTGCCATTGAGTGTTGTTTTTGTAATGAGATATTGCACTATGACTGCTTTTAAAAGTTTATTTTTATTATCAAAATGGGGGTCAGACAGTAGGTACAACAGGATTTTTAGATTAATATGAATAAGGGGCTTAACCTACCTGTCATTTTGGTTTTGCAGGACAGGGAATTAGAAGATGATGAAATTGAAGGTAAATACGTCCTGTCATTTATTCTGTTATCTAATGTGCATATTACTCATTTCACTGTCAAAGTCTTGCTAAAATACAGTATTCTAATCAATTACAAAGCGGGGTTCAAAAGACCACTAGTGAAATTGCTTTGCATGATTTGAAAATGTTCCCCGGAGCATCTTAAGTCATTTTTTTGGGTGATCTTATGATGACCTTATCAATTTAGAAGGATATGTGAAATATTCCAAAGTTAAAGAACAATGGCAATAAATATACATAAAATTTTTTTACATTAACATACTTAATATATTAACATAATTATTCAATACTTGCATTAGCATTTCATGCCATTTAGTTTGTTACTGTATTAGGTAAATTTGTTTTTTGACCTCGAATATTGTTTTGAAGTATTTGTGAACTTCTCGTCAGAGCTGAGAGAGGCGTTCAATGAGTTTGATAAGGATAAGGATGGGCTAATTAGCTGTAAGGACCTGGGAAACCTAATGAGGACAATGGGTTACATGCCTACTGAGATGGAACTGATCGAGTTGGGACAGAACATTAACATGAATTGTAAGTGGCATAAATTTTGAATACTAAAATCATACTGACAGATTTATTGTATTTAAATTATTTAACTGGATAATTATAGTATCTATGCACTATGTAAAAAAGTTGCTATTTCTCGTTTTTAGAACAGTCAAATATTGTTATTGATACAGATGCCAAAGCTTTACTGTAACAATACAAAGGCAAAAAAATGACAAAGGAAGCTTTAATTAAAGCATTATCGTTTTTCTCTCTCAGTAGGAGGAAGGGTAGATTTTGAAGACTTTGTGGAATTGATGGCTCCAAAGCTTTTGGCTGAAACAGCAGGCATGATTGGTGTGAAGGAACTACGAGATGCTTTTAAAGAGGTGATAAGACAAATTAAACAGAAATATCTGTATATTTTGCACAATGATGTTTACTTGGCTCATTAAACGGGTTATATGAATTCATTCCTCCATCAGAAGACACTACAGCTCTCAATAGACTTAGTGTAGTGTGAGGTAGTCGTAAGGTAGCATCTGTCCTGTTACATTGCAGGTTTCTTAGGTAAATTGTGTCATTCATGCACCACTATGTCACCAGACAGTTTTCCTATTAGTCTTGCCTCAAACTCACACCATAGGTCAAGCTAATGCTGCTATGCAGGGTCATCTTGCAGACTCCAATGATAGTGCTACAGTGTTTTTACTTGCCACTTAAATGAACCTATTAATTACTCACAGTTGCCTTTGCATAGCTGGGATAGGAATTCTGAAAATTCTGAAAATTTTGATTATGGAAATTACGGAAAATACAACCCTGCTCTGGTCACATTGTGCCCTTGAGTATGACTCTAAACTTTGTACTGTATTGTTTTTGTAGTTAATGACATTTGCTATTTGACAACCGCAACACTTGTGTCTCTTAACAAATTCTATATTTTTACAGTATGTGTGTAATATATGATATACAGTATATATTATATCTACAGTTTGATATGGATGGTGATGGAGCAATCACTACAGAGGAGCTGAGGTGTGCCATGAGTAAACTAATGGGAGAACACATGAACCATAGAGAGATTGATGCAGTTGTCAGAGAGGCAGACAACAATGGTGATGGTACAGTAGACTTTGAAGGTGAGAACTTTAAGCATATATCCTCTTTACTTCACACTTCCTACACACATAAGATGATCAGGCAGTGTTTATTAATAAAAGTGATAATGCGTTTATGGTGTTTTTTTGCAGAATTTGTGAAGATGTTGTCAAACTGCTGAGAAAATCATCCATGGTTACTCTGCAGATACATTAAACATACAAAATGAACAAACACAATAAAAATGTATACAGAAATATTTTTTCCCACAAACTATGCAAAACTCTTTATGCAATACTGAGTGGTTGTTGATTTCTCTCTTTTTTTTTATTATTGTATGTTTACTGGATTGGATGTTGGATGTTTGTGCAGTTCTGTGAAATGATCAGGTCCAATATCAGAATTTTGAAGTTACAAGTTATAAAGATATTTACACATTACATGGAGTCATGTTTTTACTGTCAGGAAGTCCATGTATATTTTCAGTAAATAAAATCCCAACAATAGTATTTTTCTGGTCAAGCTGATCTGGGATCAGGTTCCCTACATCAATAAAATACAACATTATGGAATAATTGCATAGAGTCATGTATTATATGAATGTGAGTTCCTAACAACAGCATGCATTAATGCCTCAGAATATAATTGTCAACATCATGGTCATGCTGATCTTGGATCAGGTTTCCTAATCTTATTGATTGAGGGATATGAGCAGACAAACAAATTTCTGAATTTCTCTGTTTTCCAGCACAGAATGCTATCATATTTTTGCAGTGTTATTTTTTATGAATGAGATACAGATCCTGCAGGCTTCCAGTAACTAAATATCTCCATTAATCTGATGTTTCTCAGCAACAAGCTGTGTAATCTTTGTGCTGGGCTCCTGCCAAGAGCAGATGGTGAAGACAAGAAATCACTTTTAAGAGAAACTTTCTTTGAAAGATTAAGCGGGGATAATGGAAGGATGATGGGGTGAGGGACACTGCAAAATTTGTACCATGATCAAATGAAACTGAATGCATTACAGACCATACGAATTAATACTTAAAAGAAAGACATGTCTAAAACCACATAACTAAAACATTTTGAATTTGCAAAAATAACTTGTCAGATATTTCAGAAGAAATTAATAGGCTCCAATATACCAAATGCCAATATACCAAAACCCCATCCTGCATTTTTAAAATTTAAATATACTGTTTCGTTCTGATATGCATCACATTATGAATATAAAATGTGTTTTCAACAGGATTGCATATTGACTGCTCCAATAATCTGTCATTACAGACATGTCATTACAGTCAACACAAAGCATTTTCACTTATTTTTTGACCCTAAATAAAATCAAAGCAAATATGAACTACTAACAGTTTTAACAAAGACCTGGGGAATAGGGGATTTAACCAAATAGCACAAAAAGTGATGAAACCCATGACAATTAGGGAACAGAACAGAGGATGCCTCGTGATTAACAAACACTACAAAATCCCAAACTGTCCTGGATCATGCTGTACTGGGGCTTTCTAAACACTCTAATGAGAGAGAGAAAGAAAGAGAGAGAGAGAGAGTGCAAGGATAAAGTACCATTGAAAGGCCATTGGAAGGATAAGAGGCATAACGTGTTATAAAGTTATTTATTTTCATAACGTGCATAAAGGCAAAGAGATTCTTTATTATGTTAAGTTAGAACTTGAAATTGCAGATTTATTTGTGAAAAACCAGAACTTTAATAACCCAACAACTTTAAAGCTATAACCACATTTCAACATTGGGAAAGTTACCTAATCTCAATATTTGGTCAACCACTAATCTAAATTTTGAAGGCATACATCTCCAGTGTCTACGGGGGAAACAGCCATTTAGATGTCATCTAGCTAAATGACAAAATTCTGCTTCTCTTACAGTTGCATGACACTGGCAGTGCTGAATTTGGTTGACAGCTGGGATAGGAGGGCTTAGACTACCAATTACCCAAAGTAAACTAACACCCATTTTCCCATGCACTCAGTTTCACAGACCACATCTGTCCTGCACAACTGCTCTCTGCTCTGAAGTCGGCTGTATTTCACGCTACTGTACAGCGCCAAAGCCGCAATTCAGCCTTAAAAGGGATTTATTAAAATGTACAAAACTCTTATTGGTTTAATTGTGTGTGGCCTGTGTTTATCTACAAGCCAACTTCATTTGCAAAACCTGCCCAGTATTAGATGAGTATGCATGTAGTATAGATTTATGTTTGTGACCAAACTGAGAGTCTTTATTGTGCTTTAAAAAAACAAACAAACAAAAATATCTCTATACAAAATGATGAAAATCTGCAGAAGAACCAGATAATCTGGAATGAGAGATGATGGATCTTTCATATGAAAAAAAGTCATATAAGAGGGATACAGACACATGATGTAATGATTATGGCCGCTGGCCATAATTTCAGTTTATCCCTGAAATATCCATGACAGGATGTTTTATCCTCACAAATCTCTCTTTCTGTTACTCATGATACTTCAGCTTTCACATAGCATGTCAAACAAAGTATCATTTGTCAGTAAAGATCCTAAACTCTTGACTTCTTTTCTTATCTTATAACAGTTACATTTATTTATTTAGCATTTAGCTTTAGCATCAAATGCATCAATTAATATTAAAACTAGTTATAAAAGAGAAAAATCACAAGCAATTTGTCATAACAGCCAAAAATAATCATAGTACACGATACCAAATTTAGATGTAGTAAGTGAGATTGGAAACCAAGTTTATGCAGTAAAAAGTAAAATGCAAAAATCTGCTTGTGGAAAAACATATTTAGATAGTAAAATATTTACATACATGTATTATTAATGTACACACCCTCAAGTGTATATCTCTGCTTTTCATCATGTGTCCTATTTGTGTACTATTGTTTCTGTAATACACTGTGAAATAATGAACCAATTTCACACAGTTGTGCTGTTAGACTCTATATTAGCATAGGTGTGATTCTGCATGAGCCTGCATCCTGCATCACAGCCATGCTGACACAGAGACTAACAACGTGAGTGTGAAATTGTTCTAACAAGAAATTCATTATTATTAAAGAAGTTTCAGAAATTATAAAGTATGTTGACATTTTTAAATGATATACAAAATTGGCCAGTCCGCAGATCTTTTTTAAACAGTCAAAATGAAACATTAAACTGTACTTTCTAATTTGAAAGACTCACCCAAGCCCATTACCAATTTTAAAGTGTCATGTTAGAACCAGTAACAAGGACTTGAACTTGCACTTAGTAGGTAGGGATGTGTGTGCATGCATGAGGGAGGAGGAGAGCTTCAGAGTCAGGCTACTGTTTAGGGTGTCAAAATCTTTGGTTTTTGCACAGACTCGTAAAGTCTTCACCAAGTCTGTCTCCAGGCTAACATGTGCAACACCTTTCAGCCCCCAGCTTTGAGGCTCTTTGTAACAAGCAGACCAGGCTCAGAGCGGTGGAGAAAATCTCTGCTTACATGTCTGCTGCCAGTTATTTTCCAAACAAGATCAGCGCACTTAAAACACCTGCCAACTATAACCTTCTCCTCTCTTTTCTCTCCTCCTCCAACTGACTTTCCAATTCTCCTTTCCAATTGTCCCACCACCTGTTCTCTCGACCTAATTCCCCCTTCATTCTTCTGCAAGCTATCTGTCCATCATTCCAGCCTGAAGACATACACATTCTAACCACATCAATTACTACAGATAGCATTCCCACTTGATGTCCACAGTCTTAAGTAACCTATACTGCTAAAAGCAAACAACAGTCCACCATGCAGCGGTCAACAGTATTTAAGATGGCAGTACTCAAATATAAAGAATTTTATGACTCTGCTGGAGGAGCTTTGCCACCAAGTTATGTGCATTTATTTAAAACATAACTTTGCTTTAATGAAACATAAAAACATATTTATTTAAAACATTTAAACTTTGCTTTAACTTTACTTTGAACGTTTATTGAATGGAGTCTGTTGAATAGAGTTAAATGGATACAAAAATGCCATAATAAGCATGTTAAGCATAATATGGTTTACACACTCCAAGATTTTATTGGAACAATTTGTTTTACAATATTTACTGAAACAGATCATGGTTACTTCCTAAAACAATATTGCATCATTAACAAAGTAAGGAAAGTACATTTTAAGATATCTACTCAACAATCTCCCAAGCTGCTATTTTTGCAGATGTTTCCAATTTATGCACATTCTGTAAGACAGAGGAAGAAAGTTTTATTTATTTGTGTGATCAGGTACATTCCCTTTCGGGAGAAGTTGCTGTCTACTGTACTTTTAAAAAATGTGATTAAAGCTCTTTGTTTAAAAAAAAAGTTCTCAAAACTAAAAAATAATATAAAATAACAAATTTCTTAAAAGCTATTTTTTTTCATAATGTTTGAGGATTTTTTTGTCTGTTTGTCAATATAATAATTATAATAATTATTATTAAGGGTTATATTATTTAACCCCTTGCTGTTGTATAAAAACTACAAGAACCAACATTCCAAGCGAGTTGAACGTGACCGGATATTACGTTGACGTTCTCGTACTCTGCAGGCTGACATCTGCCAAATTCATTCGTTCGTGGAAGTGAAAATTACAGTGAGTTGTATTTATGTAATGTGACTAGTTGATCAATTCACTAGAGCAATCTTTATTCACTAGAGCAATCTTTAAATAATTTAAGGCAGTTTATTAGCGCAGTAAATTTGTCCAGAAACGTGTTGAAGCTCGCCCTATGGTGATAGGGAAGGCTTTGGTTTCATAAAGAGAAACCAAGTTATAATGTATATCAAAATGATTGGACTGCATTAGGATATAAATTGTACCTCAGTATGAATTGGGAATTATATTTTGAGAAGGATAGTGTCAAATAACAGCCAACATAAAGTTGGTGTTCAGCATACATAAAACTACTTATGTAGCGTTGAAAAAGCATTCTAGGTGGCATTCCAACATTGATGCCACCAGGAAATTTTTGGGGTGGCACACCAGTGAATTATTTGAGATCCAATCTGATAACTGCATATTGATTGATATTGAGAGTCGTCATTTGATTTAGGTCTGTCAAAAAATCGCTCACTACTGCATGCAACGCTAAATGTTTTAAATAATCGTTCTACGAAGTTCAGTCCAAAACAATAGGCAACCTAAATTTAAGGGGAATTTACTTTATTTCAAAATAAATGTGAAATGTAAAGAACACATTGTTAGGGAGATAGTTCTCCCTAACTGTCAAATTAGTTAATACATGTTTGTAAAAATAACATGCTTAATAAATTTTATTTTTAATTCTTATTTTTTACAGCTGTTCCTTTGCTCATGTTTGCTGGGTGTAGGAACGTTTCTAGACTGTTACAACTCAACTGCCTTAACCTCAGCTGTAACATCTCTTTTAAAACCAGCGCACAGCATCTTAGTGCAAAGATTTCTGCTTCACATTATTCCTTGTTCTCACCTTCATCTCATTCTTTTCTCACGTCTTATTTTGGGTATTCTTCTGTCCCATTTTCAGCTTTCTTTTACTCTGTTCAACCAACATCCCATTTTGCTTTGCTCAAGTCAGATTTTTCCAATTTCACCCATCCTGCTGGAGAAATGGATTTAAAGAAAGTGCTTGATGTTCTAGAGCAGCTTGCTCCGCTGTCATTGGCTGAATCATGGGATAATGTTGGCCTGTTGGTAGAGCCCAGCAAATCACGACCAATCAAAACAATCCTGCTGACAAATGACCTTACAATGGCTGTCATGGATGAAGCTGTGATGATGCATTGCGACCTGATTATCTCATACCACCCACCACTTTTTCGCCCTTTCAAACGCTTGGTTCAGAAAGACTGGAAGCAGCAATTGACTGTCAGAGCACTAGAGGGCGGCATTGCAATCTTTTCCCCACACACCTCATGGGACAGCATACACGGTGGTGTTAATGATTGGCTAATTGGAGGAATGGGTAAGAAAACTGACTTTAGTGTGAGTTAATGATAAGGTATAAAGCAAACCTTTCACCACAACTAAGAGATTAATACCTGATCCTTATTCCACAGGAAGTGGGAAAATATCAGTATTGAGTCAAGCCCACTCTAGCACCCAACAAAAACACAGACTTGAATTTTTCTCATCTTTGGATGAGGGAGAACTGAACACCCTTTTGACGCAACTCAAAGGCATTGAGGGCAACGATACCTTTCAGTTATCTACAGTAAAGTAAGTATTACATCACTTAACGTCTCCTAGCATTCTTGATTATATGACTTATTTACATTTAAATATACTTGTGTATACTGGAGTGCTGTTGTAAGGAGTACCAGCACAGCTGTGGGCACGAGACAAAATAACCCATAGCTGTTGTACTGACTTTCAGCACTTCTGGATCACTGCTTGTTCAATTAGACAAGAGGACCAGAACTCATGTAAAATGTATAAATATGCAATAGATATTTACATAAATTTCTATTGTTAGGCAAATAAGTTAGGGTTAAATTTCTAGTTAAAGTTAAATTTCTAAAACAAGTACAATAACATTGATATAATTTTAAGGTCGTTCAATTTGTCTGTCTCCAGAAATGAAGGCGGGGGGCAGCTGGTGATTCTGACCTGTGAAAGTTCAGCTCTGACTGCTGTTGTGCAGACTTTGGTTTCAAATCCTTATGCGAGCAAATCTCTAAACATTACACAAGTCCAACAGGTAATTAATCCATACTGTAACTCAGTTATCTGTCAAACCATTTTGTGAAAAAGGGATCTGTCTCTCTTGGACTCTCTATGAGGGAAACACAGTTAACCAGTTTCATTTCATTGTCTTTGTCTTTAGCCTCCTTTGTTAGGCTGTGGTCAAGGACGATTTAGTGTCTTGGATGAACCAGTGTCTGTGGCTACAGCAGTTGAGAAAATGAAGACTCACCTTGGTTTACCCCACTTGAGACTGGCTCTGGGGGACCAGCGAACATTAGGTGGGGTATGAAAAGCTGTTTTGAAGGGAATGAATGGTTGATATGTCTGAAATAGTGCACTTGATGTTGCCCTGTGGTCGTGAGGGCTTAGGAGCTATTTCTTATGGAGCCAATGAGAAAATTAATTTCGGTTTCACATTTACACATGTAGCCAGACTGAATAGCTTAAAGTGTTTGTACAATAATTACAACCTTACTACAGCATTTATATGATGTTTTAGACTCTATGGTGAAGACAGTTGCAGTCTGTGCAGGGTCTGGAGCTTCTGTCATACAGGGTGTTAAAGCAGATCTCTACATCACTGGTATGTTTACAAATATTTTATTTAATCAAAAGTAAAAGTTTATTACTTTTTATTACTACAGAATAACAGCTTTTATTTCATATTTTATATTTACAGTGGAAACACCTTAACTATTGTTGTTTTGTTATATTGCTATTATTTTTGTCTGGATCAGGTGAGATGTCCCATCATGAGGTCCTAGATGCTGTTGCCAAAGGTACAAGTGTGATTCTCAGTGACCACAGCAACAGTGAGAGAGGCTACCTGGTCATATTTAAAGAGAGACTAGCAGCAAAGCTCGGTCACACGGTTACTATATTGATCTCTGAAAAAGACAGAGATCCACTACAAGTGGTGTAATTTTGTCCAGTTACACAGCCATTAAGAATTCAGTCATGTTGGACTATACATATAGAAATCACAAAGGATAATTTTGCCATTTTATTGTATAACTTGTTAATGTAACATTGTTTAGCAAAGCATTTTTTTTTTAAATAAAAGTGCTTCCTGTTGTCTCATAAAAATCTTTTTACAATTCTTTGCTCATCTAAATGTACTTACTATTCAATACTAAAGAGGTTTTTGGTGTGCTCTTGCAATGTCTAATAAACAGAAGGAGGTGGAGGGGGAGGATGTTTTTCAATAAAGTTTGATAGCAGGGTGGGGTAGTCAGTCATAACACCGGTGGCTCCCACTGAAAACGCAGCTGCCATGTCACTCTCCTCATTGCACACAAATAGCTGCACCTGAGACGCAAGCAAAAACACTTGTATGTTTATACAGTATATTAGGTTTTATATAAAAAACTGGTACATTACCTAGCCACTTTACTTTACAAAAATGGAAGATGCTCACCTGTATACCCCTCTTGACCAAGTGTTCAAACAAAGATTTTCGCATGGTCAACCTGAATAAAACATCAGTAATAGACACTTAAAGACTGTGATGTGTTGTATGTCATCCAATCACAGGTTACAAAAATGACCTTGTTTTTAAGAAGGTTTTACTAGCATCAAGTGCAGAGAGAAATCACTTCTACACTTACTTCTGAAGTAGAGACACTACAGATCTTTTCTTCAGAATGGCTTCCTCTGGAATGTAAGTCCTGAAAGATCACACATAACTATTGCGTTAGTACAAAGTCAAATACAATGTATTGATAACACTTAAAAAGTGTTAACAGTTTATGACCGGTTCTCTGCGAATTTAAATCCAACTGTTGACAGGTTATATAGACCAACCTATTTATAATCCTGGGCAGGTAAAACTGCAGTAGACTTTCACCGAGGGGCACAAAGGGAAGGAGTCCAGTATAAAACAGCAATAAAAGCAGTAGTCCACGCCTTATAGTAAACATATAGGGCATGTTTGAGTTCTGCAAACAGAACAAATGACATAAGAAAAAAATAGATAATCTAGATAAAACTCTGGAGCATTGAAAACATGCACTGTCAACAAATGAAATATGTGTAAATGAAATATGCCTGTTTTTGCTTGTATGACTATAGTCTATTAGTATATAAGTACAGGACTGTGATGGTTAAAAATGACAGAGCAAAACCTATTGCTGTACCTTCTTCTGACATTTAGCCATTATGTCAGATTCAGCAGTAGCCCAGACTGTAATACCCTCTCTGTCGTACTGTTTTACAAGATGAGCAACCTATAGCAACATAAAAAAGTGAAATCATATTATTTTTCATTCCATTATTAGTTAAGCCCAAACTTGCCCATAAAATCAGAGGGAAATTATTGATTTATAAGATTATCATAAGGTTAAGGAGTTAAGTCTTTAACCTTAGCTCTATAAGCTAAAATCTTACAAGTATTCACATCAAAATAAGTTTGTTAATATTGTGTCAGAATGTATGGCAAAAAATACTCCACCTTTTTAATGAGCAAGTCATTATTTTCTTTAATCTCAAGTGTCATTGGCATATTGGGAAAATTCTTGAAGACATCCTCAAGTAATGCAATTCTTCTATCCTTCCCTGAACTATAGTGTCCTAACAAAGGACAATATAAAGGTGTCAAAAAACCAACAAATAAATACATATTATTATATAAAACAGTTTATACACATTATTGAATAATCTTACCAGCATAAAATGTGACCTCAAGTTTCTCTTCATAAAGAGGCAAATCCTAAAACATTAACAGAAATTTAAAAATCATCACGACGTACATAGAATTAAAAATCATATCTAAGACAAGCTATTTAATGGCAGTAAAAGATTTCAGAATCTACCTGGAATCTAAGCGATGACAGTGTTTTATCATATCCTGTTTGTCTCAAAAGGTTTTCGTCATGTGAAACCACAACATAACCATCCAGAGTGATGTGACAGTCCATCTCCAGCATCTCAGTCCCCACCTTAATGGCACTATCACAGCAGTGATACGATTAGATGGTTTAAAAGAGAAAGGAAGGAGAGATAGAACAAAAAATAGACCCCAAAGGACACTCACTGTGTAAATGCTTCTATTGTGTTTTCTATCTTCTCTCCAGACCCTAAAAAACAATAATGCCCAAAATAATGAACACATTTACACTAAATGAATGTAACATTGTAATTTAATTAGAAGGAACATAGATAATGTTGTCACAAAGTACACTAAACAGGAACGAGTTGAAAGGTCTTAAAGTTCCCTTTAAGGTTCCTGGAAATTGCAACTGTGAATGAAAACATTCCAAATGGAATCCTCTCTGAAAGGTATCAATGGACCTGCAGTCCATGCTTTTTTGTTTGTTTGTTATTATAAATTGATCACAATTAAACAAACAAACCTCCTTACATCTCAGCTTAAATGTCCTACAAAACTGATTCTGCCAAAATCAAAAGGAGTCTTTACAGAACTAAAACTAGAAGTTCAGCTTTGAATCTGTTGAATAGTTAAAAATCATATTTGAACTTTAGGTTATAGACATTCAGAAATCAAGAATTCACCATAATAAAATGTTAAAGAGATTTCACAATCTAACAAAGTTCATATTTTTTATGCTATTGTGGTTGTAAAATTTAAATACAAAGAAGTGTGATAGGCCACTTGCCTCCTCTGTGTGAAATGTGTCTGCAGTAGAATTCCAGTCGTTTCTTTCTATGAAGGATGAATGGATTGTGTAGAAGGTAAAGAGAACAAGCGACATAAACTACAACAGCGATCAAGAAGAGAAGAATCCCGCTCACCGCTTCCATTCTAACAACTATAGTAACTAGTTAATCCCTGACAAAATGAACTTTGAGCTGGATATAATTAAGGTCTGTCGATGACACTACAGAAAGCAAATATGAATGCTTGATCTATCAACAGCTCTTTGGTTTAACCTCCTGAAGTATTTTCTGTTTTTATATGAACTCTTCAGTGGTTATTCCTTGCTTGCTTTTCATGTCTTATCTCATGCGGTTTTCTAGTGTTTGTTCTGTCCGACCAAGCATGTGATCATGCATGAGAATTGGTGTGTGATTTTAAGGGTGTGTGTGTGGTTGGAATGATACTGATATCGTAACTGGATTGCTCCAAAATAAAGGTAATAGGGTTAAATAATGGACTTCATGGACAAACAGAAATCAGATTTCATTCCATTTAAAATACCACTGAGATCCAAATATTGTGAAACGTAAAATAATGGAAACTATAAAGATATATATGTTGTGAATGCAATAGAAAAATTGTGGTTTGAGGTCATAGTTTCAGATGAACAGTAAAACTTCTGACTTTCTGACCACAGTTAATCCAGACTTCTTCTTAAGATTTTGAAATATAGCATAGATAACCACATTCTAAGAATTTCATGCAACATACATCCCAATCCTTTGTATGATGCCTCGAAAGTCCCAAATGTCACAATGTAGACCATGTGATGGTATTATGTTAAATTATGACCAAACTGTAGAAGACCAAACTGTCTTTAACATGCCTCCACCTGCAGGCCCACCCCTCACCACCAACTGAGAGTGAAGAACATTAAACTGAATAAAGAGCAAATGCTGAATTAAACTCCACACTATTATCCTTCTTAATGTTAAGTAAAAGAATACATCAGGTCGGTGTCTATATATGACTGTGCCTTATATCATACAGCTTATGTCATTCATTCACAGAGCATTTTGTCCTTCTTCATTTAGCGTGGGAAAAAATGCTTTTGCGTGACATTTGCCCAGTCAGTAACTCATGATTTTATGTCCCTGAAACCAAGAACCAAGACCACATCACACTGGTTGTTCAAGAAACTTTGTGAGAACTACTAATATGTATTTACTCATTTTACTGTTAATAATTGTGTTTCGTTTAATCTCTGCTGTAGCTTTTACTTTCATAAACAAATCTGGAACCCATTGTTACTGTATCCTTATTAACTGCTTATGTTACAGTTTTAAATAAAAACCTTTGCTACATGTTCATTTATATGTTAATGAAACACAGTACTCACTAATGGAACATTTTGAAGGTTGGTTTAACCACTTGAATATTTTCGGTTTTCATATGAACTTTTCAGTGACTAGTCTTGCCGGCTTTACATGTCTTATCTCATGCGGTTTTCTAGTGTTCATTCTGTGCAACCAAGCATGTGATCACGCTTGAGAATTTGTGTGTGATTTTATTGATGTGTGTGGTTGGTATGATACTGATATCATAACTGTGGAAATAAGGTTGAACAATGGACTCAGAATGGAACAATGGAAACAAAAATCAAATCTCATTTCATTTAATATACTATTGAGATCCAAATATTGTGAAATATATCAAATAATGGAAATATATAGTGAATGCAGTAGAAAAACTATTCCTTATCTAAAACATTGTGGTTTTGAGGCCACAATGAGCATCAAATAAGTTTTTAAGAGTTTTCATATTGTTCCAAAAGCACCGGATGAACAACAAAACTTCTGACCTTCTGAGCACATCCAGATTTCCTCTTAGGCTTTGGAAAAAAAGCACAGAGACGCTTTATGCGGCTTTATTTTGTGTATGTTATAAAAAAGTCCCAGATTTCAATGTAAACGTGTGGTGGTATTTTGTAAAGATAAATGATGTAAGTAATTGAAGTGTTA
>JAZGTJ010005661.1:0-26898 GCA_036877575.1 Botia almorhae
CAGAGGTATTCCAGGCTGTGGAGGTAATGAAAGCTCTCAGTAGTGATGTGACTGATGGCTGTTTTCTCAATGCGGAGTTTGGAGGTGTCTGAGGGAAAGTTGTTTGGGACGAAAGCGAGATCTGGATCATTGCACAGGACACTCCTATAAGAGCAGATCAATATGAGTGTCAGTCATAGTCTCCATTTGCGTTGATATTCTTATAACGTTTATAAAGATATTCTTATAACGTATTCTTATAACGTATTTGATATTCTTATAACGTATTTGTAACATAATGTATGATGTTTGTGTGTGAGAGAATCTGTTAATATTCTGAAATATACGAATCAAACATGCCAGTTGTACAACTACATTTGTTAATAACCGACTACATTTGAATCTTACCTTGATTTCGACCCATCACTCAATTTGTGATAGAAGCAGCTGCACTGAGCAGGACAAGTGCCACAGAACAAGGGAAGGTAGCAAAGCGCCAGTCCAAAAACGCAAAAACATACCCAGCCGGACATCGTCTATTCTATCAGGTCAAGCTAATGTGCTGGAGATACTAAGGCTGTTATCTGTAGTGCATCTCTCTCAAGCGCTTTCTGCTCCCTCTGTTCTTAATCCCCAGATCAAAAGGATAGAGCAGATTAGAGGGTATTTTCACTTGCACGATTATTCCTTCCTAGAGGCTCATAGGCGGTGTGTTTGCCTTTTGTATATATACAGAACAGACACTTCTTTTTTGATTGGAGAGTTAATTATAGACCTGGGATTGGGCAACAGTGTTTGAATTCACAGCCTTTCATTGGTGAATGGGTTTGTATGATTTTTTTCTACCCAAAATGTCAACCACGGGGAGGAGAAAATGTGCATTAGATTAGGCATGTTTTTAATTTGTAACAGTTTGTATTACAATTGTGTAACAATTCCTGTTACAGTTTTTACATATGTTTATGTTATACGAGCAAAAGATTGTTTGACACTATATCAAACCATTGATTCAATAGTTTCTATGACGTGAATGAACACTATGACGTAAATGAACACGAAGCTTCATATTTGGCACTTTATTTCATGGTAAATTAACTTTAAATTATACATTTTATTGGTTTTCCTCAGACTTGGGGTCGTTCACACTAGACGTAACGCGATACAGTAAAGAGATTTGCAGAGGAACTGCGGTTTCACACCAAACGTGAAATGATTCACCACCTCCACCCAGGTGCTGTTGATTGACAATGAATTTCACTCACACAACGCACCATACTTTACAGCTGATCAGCCCACCCACTCAGGAGCCCCACATTACATAACAATCCCAAAACTAGTGCGATATTCACAAAGACAATGCGGTCGCACACTGGCCGAGAAGCGCAGCGTCTTTCTACGAGTGTTCGCCGCGCGCGTCCATGGTTGTTCTAGCTACGAGAAATCAACGCGCATGACGCATATGTCTAGAAGGCTTAGGACAGCAAAAAATCTCTTTACCTTCCATGAAAACGCCCTCGATGAGCTCTGCACTCTCACCAATGCTGTCATCATAAACATCAGCGTGCAGATACGACTTCAGAGATTCACTGTGCAGTGTAGTACAGTTTGTTCCGAATGTAAATAACCGTTTGTTTGTTTACGTTACAACCAAGTGAAGCAATAACAGGTCATGATCTTCTTATGCATAACAGACCAATACAATGTTTGATAAACGGCTGTTTTAAACGGCTTATTTGTGGGTCAAAGAAATGTACGTTATAATTTATATTATTTTCTATAACAATATTGAGAAATGTAAAACATACATAAAAATATATAAAACATTAGCAGTATAAATACATAGTATAAGCTACACTTGACACGGTCCTGACTGGTGCGTTTACTGCTTTTTTATTTTTTCGTTTGCTGCTTCACATTTTGTCCTTTAGCGCCACCGTCTGGAAGTTTTGGGTAACAGCAGCAGCTGTACTGAAGCTCAAATGTTATTGGACGACCCATTTCACCGCGGTTAAAAACTTGCTTTGTAACAATTCTGGGTAAACGTTTTGTTTCAACAGCACATTAGGAAGATTGCGCTGCCTTTATGAAAGTGAGTTTAGGGAAGTATTTTGATTTTCTGTCATGATTATGGGAAAAGTCACCACTGTATTTCATTCCTGATGCATCGAGAAAAGTCGCAGTTAATCGCATCATTGAAAAAAAAAGTTCAACTTTTCTGCATGTAAATCACCCAGGGAAGCAGGCGTAGGAGGTGAAATCTATTAGTGCCCTAACTGAATAAACCCACTGCTTATCACTTAATAATCACAATGCTGATTGTTTTTAAAAGTGTTTGGTTTGGTTTGATAATTCACATCACCTCTGCGTGTATGACTGTCACTCGGCTTTGAATTAGCAGAACTTGCACGCAGACACTATAAAACTGTTCTCAGGGTTCTAGGGATTTGATTTTGGTTGTCATAAAACAGTGTTGATGTCTGTCTGCTGAATGCGAACTACAATCTTTAATTCCTCTGCGTGGCCATGGGAAAGTGAATATTTACAATGACAACAATAAAGCAACAGTAACATTTAAGTGTTTTTGGCAAAGAAATGGGTCGACTTTGTCAGTGAGACAGTGTTTCATGGTACACGGAGAAATTAAAAACCTAATTCTACAAAACTGTACTGAAAACATCAAATTATGCGGTCCAGTGAAACATCCAAGATGTCGACAGAGCTACTTAACAAAATGATTTTTTACAAAATGATCACTTTTTGAACTTGGTTATATTGTCTACTATTTTCATTTCTATTATACCCTTTCAAATGTTTCTGAGGCCCAGTCCGTGTTTCTCACTGCCACGCGGTTAACATGAATACAAATTTACATTGATGTACATTTATGCATTTGGCAGACTCTTTTATCCAAAGCGACTTACATTGCATTATACTATACATTGTTTCTGAGTACGTGCAATCCCTGGGATCGAACCCATGACCTTGGCGTTGTTAACACCGTGCTCTAACCACTAAGCTACAGGAAAGCTATGCGCAAAAATGTGATGCGCAGTTTAAACGCATGACTGAGGTGCATGAGCGCAACAACATAAGCGATTTCACAAACTGCTGTATTAAAACATTCCTGCGAGGATTTCTGATATTTTAAGTCTTCCACGCCTTTCCACTGCAACGCCATATAAAGTTATCGCATCCCAGTGTAGCAGTCTTATATTCAGGCAGGTGGAAGACTGATCAATATTGCTTACTATGGCTTCATACTCGTTACCAGAGGGATTCAGTGATTTTGATATGTTTGCATTTGGCTCCGCGCTGCTGGTCGGAGGTAAGTGACACTAACTGATCAATCACTCTGGCAAATATATATCTGTTTTGAAATAATTCACCTCCTTACGTAGTTCAAGTTACGCCATCGATAATGAAAGCTGGTCTATTTATTGCTGGATGTGGCAGATATGTTAACTGGAGAAGCTGATCTGTTGATCTCTCCTCATTGATCTCTCCTCTCTGCTGGTTATTGGTGTTACATAATGTGCATGTTCAGATTCGATCAAATGTATAGATAACTTTAAAATGTAAGTGATTTTTACATTTATGCATTTGGCAGACGCCAAAGCGAATTACAGTGCATTCAAAGTATACGATTTATCAGTACATGTGTTCCCTTTTTAGTATTGTGCTTTGCCATGGTAGTGCAATGCTCATGGTACCATGTCCAAAATCCCTGGTGTTACCGTGGTAGTTTTAGTATGAATATCTGAATTTTTCTTTCAGGTCTTCTTGGGTTCTTTCTTAATTTTATTTCGGCCATGGCGTTCCTCAGAATCCGTGAAATGAGAACACCCAGTAACTTTTTCATCTTTAATCTGGCTTTGGCTGACATCAGTCTGAACATCAATGGTCTGGTGGCTGCATACGCCAGTTACTTGAGGTGGGAGTGACCAGCTGAACCAGCCGAGGGGTTTCACTACTGTATTTTGACAAAATATTGATAATAATGTTTCTCATTGACTTGAATGATGCCATACAGAATGCATAAATTATAAATGTGTTTTTTCTGAATGATTCTGGAAGATACTGGCCATTTGGATCAGAGGGATGCCAGATTCATGCCTTTCAGGGAATGGTCTCAGTTCTGGCCGCCATCAGTTTTCTTGGTGCTGTTGCCTGGGACAGATATCATCAATACTGTACTAGTGAGTCCTTAATAAAAACAATCCCATTCATAATTTTCCTTCAGTGTTATTGCAAATATGAGAACAGACATTCTAAAGTATTAAACTCATGAAATTGTTCTTTCCAAAAGTGGAATTTTCAGTTAATTTTAACCCTAACCCTAATTTCAGTTATGTGCTTGTTAATGGACGTATAAGTTACGTATTGGTGAGTGTTTTTGTTTTTCAGAGCAGAAAATGTTTTGGAGCACATCTGTGACCATCAGCTCCATCATCTGGATTTTGGCTGTGTTCTGGTCTGCTCTGCCACTGCCAGTGATAGGTTGGGGAGTGTTTGACTTTGAGCCAATGAAAACATGCTGTACACTTGATTACACTAAAGGAGACAGGTACGTTTATCACATTAACAGAAAGAAACTCTCAGCACTTCAGTGAAAGTGCTGTAATGTTTAGCATGATTTTATGTAACGAGTCATGCATTTTATGAAAATAATGTAATATTCATAACATTGTCACTGTGTTACAGCACAATACTGAATTTTGAACTACATTATAAAACTGATAATTCCATCATAGATGCTAATTGGTCAATAGCCATGTTATTGTAATGATATTGCACAGCTAAATGCAATTTATCTGGCTTCTGTGACAATTCAGTTCTGTTTCTGTAGAGCTTTTCCCAATAGACATTGATGCAAAGCAGATTTACAGAAAAAAGTATCACTGCATACTAACGTATGACAGATTGTTCTGTTAGGGTTTTTATTTTCCTGCAAAAGAACAGGACTGAACAATAATAATCTTTTTTCCTAATAAACATTAAAATAATAACTTTGTTCCTATAAACACAGCTGAAGGGGTTCCAGGCACAACACAAACAATGGCCTTCAGCTGTAACTACAGTATATTAACAATATAGTACAACATCTCAAACCTTATTACTTTAGTTATGTGGGGGTTCACAAGTAATTGTGACAAATATCTTTCAGATGTTTGTCTTTCTGCAGATCTTTTTAAATGAGTCAGAATATGTGTGCTAATGTAAATTTGCATGTTACAGAATTAAGCAGCTGTTTTCTTCTCTCTTCAGGAATTACATCAGCTACACACTGACCATCACTGTTCTCTATTTAGCATTTCCTGTGATCACTTTGCAGTCTTCCTACAACGCTATCTATGCATATTTCAAAAAGATACACCACTTTAAGGTATTGACGCACAAAAACACTGTTATTCTCGTCACTCTGTCTGCTTTTGTAAGCTCCTTATTGTTGGGTAGTGCTTGTACACACAACAGCGTTTGTTCCTTTTGTTCTTTGGTAAATCTGTTGTTATATATAAATCAAAAACTCTTACACACTTATCTGTTCTGTATGTTTGCTGTTAATAGCTTTGTTTGTCTGTTGTCTAGTTTAACACAGGTTTACCTCTGAAGGTGCTTTTGTTCTGTTGGGGTCCGTATGTACTGATGTGCATATACGCTTGCTTTGAGAATGTCACTATCGTTTCACCCAAACTCAGAATGGTAAGATAACACTCAATAATCAAACCCTATTGCTATCAGTCTGTATATTAGTATCAGTTATAAATGATCTCTGTATAAATGGCATCAATACCATCAATGAAATGAAGTGTACTTCATGTAACATTCAACTAATGCTGCTAGTACCTGTACATTCTCTAGGTTCTCCCAGTCCTGGCAAAAACATCTCCGGTCTTTCATGCGGTGCTGTACGCCTATGGTAATGAGTTCTACCGAGGAGGAATTTGGCAGTTCCTTACAGGGCAGAAATCTGCAGACAAAAAGAAATAAATTTTACCTGTTTGGTTTGACATGTAAAACCATGTAATGATCAATCTACGAGTTTACACATTACTGTAATTTACTGTCATTTCAGTGCCTTTTGGAGACACAGCATTTGTTTATAATTTCAGATAATTATTCATTGAAGACTGAAGTTTATGAAACATTATTGTAGTGACCTGCAGAGATGTGACAAACTTTAAAAATAAACCTCTGTAACAATTCATTCAGGGCACAATCATTTATATGTTTCTTTATCTGTTGACTGCTGTTGACTTTCAGAATCTGATGTTCATGTATGAATCTAATAAAAAAGTGGAACCAATAAATGATCAGCTTTAAACAAAAGGACCTTTTGTTGCTAATCCACAGAATTAACCTTGAAGCACAAGATTTCTCATAAATTCTTAGGGGCCCAACAAGATACTAATGCTTAGAAAGCAATTTTAGAGTATTGTTTAAACAAGCTTTTCATAATTAAATGTTGTAGAGTTTAGGGTTACATTTGCTATAGAGCAGAATAAAACATGAGTGCCGGTTTAAAAAAACATTAGATTGAAGGGTTACGCAGAAAACACCAGCGTTCTCTTATGTTAGGTCTTTATGAAGTATAAAAGTAACTCGGCGCTGTTCAGCTAATTAACATGTTGGCATTATTAAATAGGTTTCAGAGGGTAATTCTTTAAATGTTTTAGTTTGCATAAGAAACCAGAAATAAGACCCATTAATTTATTACTGTTATACTTATTACAGGTCAGTTAAGTTTGGAATGCACAAAGAATCCTAAATCTGCAGCACTTAAATTTAGGCAGTAGACCAACACACTGGCAAATTCAGGCTTACGAAATAGACCCTGATCTTAACTGTCCATGATCAATATAATCAGACTGTCTCATCAGAAACAGTATGGTAATTACTCATAAAATCTAACAATATAAAGATGGTTTCTGGTTATAGTGAAAGTTGGAGCTGTTTTTATACCTCTGTTCTTTAAACAAAGGTCGAGTTGTTGTGTGATTTATTTTTTGAGGGTTTGTAATCTTGAGTAATTCCTCTGCAAAAGGAACTGCTCTCAAATCAGCAGGTTTCAGATGTGTGTAAGAGGATCAGTACAGTGTTAATACAGCCAGCCTGGATGATCCTCAGACCCAGTGACCCCAGTCATTGGTGGTTTTCCAGACTGAAGGTCTAAAGTCCAGTCTCTGGATGAAACACACCAGTACAAAAGCTGCTGAACATCTGAAATTTAGATTAAACTTTTTCCATTTGTATTTTAACAGGAGAACCAAACGTTTTTTATGTGTTTCAAACTCTGCAAACCTCCAACTGTTGGAATCACGTGCGTTTAACTTCAAGGCAGAAATCTGAAAAAGTTTTCATTTAGAAATGTTTCATACTGTTTAATGAAGTAGTGAGTTTAATTCAGCTGAGGTGCATAACTAGATTCTCACTGTGATAACCACAGATTATAACATGTTAAACATGCTAGTTTATGAGAATTATAGGCCCAGATAAACCCAGTCACAAACATAACTGGAAATGGAAACACATGCAGGATCACATTCATGTGTCAAAACTAAAACATATATTTAACATCATGTTGTTTGTGTCAGTCTGCCATCTTTTAAAGACCATCTATATTGTTTTAATTAATAAAATTCAGAAAATCAATTACATTGTGTACACACATTGTGTACCCCAACCCTCTGTAGGTAGGTCTGAAGTCCCTGTTAAACATCAAACCATAAACAACAAATGTCATCTAGCAGAAAATATAAAAGACATTCTCATGAGTAGAACTGACTCTTCCCATCCGCATGAACATGATCAGAAACATGAGCTAGATTGTGCATAATCCATATTTACATACATTTAGTTAAATATGGATGACATTGATTTAGGGCCATCACCTAAATAATATATTGCAGAGAAAACCATTCTGAACATAAAGAGATCAGCAGAGATCGCTTATAAACTGCATTAGTTCACAAGTTTACCGAACTTCATTTATCGAACGGTGACGTTTCGTATCCTGATTACTTCCTGACAGAAACTGACATCTAGCGGTCATGGTGAGCAGCGCACCTCTCTCTCGTCCTGATCTTTGTCCGTTAGGGTTAGGGCAGTGTGACACTCATTTTTCCACAAAAGCTGAGTCTTTATAGACTGGATAGTAGAAAGATTAAATAAATGAAGGACAAATAAATTAAGACGACCTTAATTGAATCAGCATCACTGAATCGTAGGTATCACTCACATTCACAACAGTGTGCAACATCCAACAGGTGAGATGAGAACTACGTCTTTACAAACACGAGATGTCCCTGTCGCGCCACTCTTGAGCGCGAGATTAGTGACGTGTTTTTGAAAATTAAGTTTGTAACTCGAACGCTTATTTAAATTATATAAATACAATGGCAACCTTGGAAAAAAGGATACAATTTCATGCCTGTACTAATCTGTCATGTCTTTTATAGTTTTAATGATGTCTATTATGATACTACTAATAATAATAATCATAATAGCAACCCTAAACCCTAAGCTAAACAAAGCTTAATATCATAAACCTCACCTGGTTCTTTCTATGTAGAGAACAGTCACTGAGCTGAAGAGAGTTTACAGGTGATCACGACTCTGATTGGTCAATGAATGTGCGGTTTTGGAAGCAGCAGAAGACTGCAAACTGGCGACGCGTCACCGATCCCTGGAGAGGAAACAAGCAGGAGGCAAAAGAGGGGAACGACATTGACATACCTATTAGTTTGTGCGAAGGCAAAAATACTCTTTATGTTGGAAAGGAACACTGACGTAAGGGCACATCGGTGACACAAGTCTCCTGCGCGCAGTACGGGAATGTAAATGGGGAAGTTAATTAGACATGGAAATGCAGCATGTAAAGCTGAGGGTTCTACCTGTGAATAGAAAAGGCTAGAACATCACTTCCCAAAGGCGTCAAAGCAGCACACAGACCTCACGCAGCACCAAAGCTCCTCTGAGCTCCGGAGACCTGGAAAGTTGGTGTCTAAAGCCATGAAGCGTCACAGCGTCGTAGAGTAATGAACTGTGTTAAAATTAAGACAGTCTCTTGAAACAAAAACAGAAGTGACATAAGAAAAACATTTCTGAAGTGATGGAATCGTACGGGTCGACCGGGTTGGATAAATCTGCTGCCATAAAGTTGTCTGAACTGGGCGAAAAAACTGAACAGCTGGGCAGCGCAATGCGAGAGTCCAGCCGGCAGAGACGCGTGATTCTGGTGATTGTTTGCGTCGCCCTTCTGCTTGATAACATGCTTTACATGGTGATAGTTCCGATTATTCCCGATTATCTCGCAGATTTAGAACGCGACCAAACGGTGCGCATCCATGACAACTCCTCGCTGGGCAGGACAAACCACGAGACAACCAACAAGGAAAATCTAGACGTACAAATCGGGGTTTTATTTGCATCCAAGGCCATCCTGCAACTCATGGTGAATCCCATATCTGGAACTTTCATCGACCGAGTCGGATATGATATTCCGCTGCTGATCGGCCTCTTGGTTATGTTTGTGTCTACATGTATCTTTACTTTTGCTGAGAACTACGGGACTCTTTTTGTGGCTCGCAGCCTGCAGGGACTCGGCTCGGCGTTTGCTGACACGTCGGGAATTGCAATGATAGCGGATAAGTACACCGAGGAGGCGGAGAGGAGTCGCGCGCTCGGCATAGCGCTCGCCTTCATCTCGTTCGGAAGCCTTGTGGCACCTCCGTTCGGTGGTGTCCTGTATGAATTTGCAGGTAAACGGGTCCCGTTCATAGTGCTAGCTTCTGTTTGCTTGGCAGACGGATTTTTGCTGTTGACTGTGATCAAACCTTTTTCTAACAGGACTCGAGAAAATATGCCGGTCGGGACCCCCATTTACCGGCTCATGATTGACCCGTATATCGCAGTGGTCGCGGGCGCCCTGACCGTCTGTAACATCCCTCTGGCTTTCCTGGAGCCCACTATCGCCAACTGGATGGAGAACACTATGCACGCCAGTAAGTGGGAGATGGGTCTCATCTGGTTGCCCGCTTTCTTCCCTCATGTGTTGGGAGTTTATATCACTGTCAGATTAGCAGCAAAGTATCCGAACTTGCAGTGGTTCTATGGCGCTCTTGGAATGGTCATCATAGGAGCTAGTTCCTGCACCGTAGCAGCCTGCAAAAACTTCGCCCAGTTAATCTTTCCCCTGTGCGGCATCTGCTTTGGCATTGCGCTGGTGGACACTGCCCTCTTGCCCACTCTGGCCTTTTTGGTGGACGTGCGCCATGTGTCCGTTTATGGAAGTGTTTATGCAATCGCAGACATATCATACTCTGTCGCATACGCTATGGGACCTGTAGTTGCAGGTCAGATTGTACACAACCTGGGTTTTATTCAGTTAAATCTCGGTATGGGCTTGGTCAATGTGCTTTACGCGCCGGCCTTGCTTTTGCTCCGTTATGTGTGCCAGATAAAGCCGTCTTACTCGGAGAGAAACGTGCTTCTGGAGGAAGGACCCACTGGACTGTATGATACCATTAAAATGGAGGAGCGCAAACTGAATCGGAAAGGTTTGTGCGCCACGACAAGTAACGTGTGTCCAGTGGATGAGAACGAATTCTTCGAGCGTTCAAAATCGTGTTCAGACGAGGACTCGCCTGGACCCGAGTACACCTAATCCATGCAGAGAGCCATGTGATATTACACATTTAATTTAGTGAGCCAGTGATTATATAGCAAACACTTAGCGTCCCCCATGTATAACAGCTTACCTCTTTATTCAACGGTTTAGATATAAATCATTACATTTGGCTATGAGCGAAATTGTCGCCTAGCCCATAGTGTAGAAAATGTGAATAAAGTATATAGTGACGTGATGTAAATCAACAAAATCGAAATAAAAACAATATTGTACAATGTCATATTTCCATAACATTTATTTTTTATACACTGTGAAAATTATTATTGCTTATATAACAAAGATTTAAAATGTACAATGTCTTTAATTGCTGGAAAAGATTCTGTATATTCAAATCACATTTGTTTGGTCTGGTTAGAGTTGTGCGTGAGAGCAAAATTTACCTATTGAACTGAACAGAGTGTTCCAATCTACTAAAATATATTTTGGTAATCATGACCTAAATTAAACACATTTAAAGAAAACTTCGACAGTAACAAATATTAAATAAACGGCACATGTAAAATTGTGACTGGCGCTTTTTACGGTAAAATAGAAGAAGAAATAATTAAAAATCAAATCTACTGCTTCATCTTTCATGAGGAAAATAAACGTTTAGTAAGCAGCTTTTACTCTAGTGTGTGTGCTGGACGAAGCCTATATGTTTATGGGTTTTACACAAATACACACAAAATGAGTTTTTATAAATGTACTCAACTATATGCAGCTCAAAAACTTCTGTACGATAAAGCAGCAGCATCTCTGGAAACGGTTTTGGAGAAGCGACGGTGATGGATGCGAATGGGAGGAGTCAGACGGACACACGGACACGACAGACCAGCACCAGAGAGAGACAGACAGATGGAAGAGACACTGGTTGTGTCTCTTCTTCCACCGGTCACTGTTGAACAGGTGAGCAGTGCTCTTTACATCTGAATTAATTATGTCTAGTTTGTAGAACTGCTCACAGTTGCTGAACCAAAGAAGGTGAATTATTTTCTCTTGTGGTTCGTATTTGTGGTAGACTATAGTTTCCTTTAGATCTCTGAAAAGTCTTAATTTAAATTGTCATTGCTGATTTTATGATATGAATTTAACATTCTGAATAGATGTTTCCAGATGGGACTGTTGTACAATTTTGAAAAACCAGTTATTAACAATGCAGAAAACTGACTGCATCTTCACAGGAAACGTATGAAAACGTCACTTTATTATCTTTGTTCATGTATGACGTTAGTTAAATACAGCACAGAGCAGCGATGTGTCTGGAGGTTTATTAGTTCTAGATTAGTTTTATATTTACTGTTTACCTGAATAACAAAACCTAAATTGCTTTATTTTCGAATACATTTCTCATTATTAAAATATGAGAGATGATAAGATGATGTCAAAGTCATTTGCGCAAATGGACAATTAAATAAAAACATTTTAAAAGTCTGTATTCTTTAAGATATACAGATACATTAAACTGAATTAAATTTTAATTAAGAGCAAAACTGTCCAGTATTATTCCCAGTTTTATAAACTTTGTCGTTGACTATTAATGTAAAAAAAACGATTTACATTTACATTTATGCATTTGGCAGACGCTTTTATCCAAAGCGACTTACATTGCATTATACTATACATTGATTCTGAGTGTGTGCAATCCCTGGGATCGAACCCATGACCTTGGCGTTGTTAACGCCATGCTCTAACCACTCTAACCACTGAGCTACAGGAAAGCTGTCCCTTTTGTCATTTTAATGACAAAACGGATTTGTCATTAAAATGTGTATAAACGTTATCTGATACTAAACGTGAAAAATATACACGTTGCACTGGTTTAATATAGTTCAAACATGTCTAAAAATGCTTTAGCTTCGTTGCATGCGTTCACAGACAAACGGCTGCTCATTGTTCTACACTGGAGGAATGAAATAACTGTCCGATTATTCGGGAGACAAACTCGGAAACCTCATGACAGCTGTCCAAGAGAAAGAGACAGACGTAAGCGCAATATTACCATTCTTCTTCTCATAACTATTACTTGTATTGTGGCATAAAAAATAAACAAAAACAGAAGATAGCTGTACCTACAACTCTGCTACGTCATTTCAGTCTCATTGAAAGTGTACTCACAGATTCAGATGAAGTAATCCGATCAGGTCTTATAACATCTTTCAGTTCAGCAGTGTAAATGTAAAAATCTGTTGTGCAGTCTGACTTCCAGAGGGAAAGTTCTTGTCCAAGGTCCTGATAGAAGAAAGATTTGCCGAATCAACAACCAGCAAATGACTGCATGACTCTAATTTTAGACACTGATCTAATGAGACAATATAGGTTGTCAAAAATATAAGTTAAGATTAATTTTTATGTAAAAAAACTCAAGCGAAGGATAAATACAAATCTTAAATGCCCTTAAATCTTAAAAAATTAATATATAAAAAATGAATATTTCTTGAATATAATATGAAATAAAAAATGAATATATATATATATAAACTTACTATTAGTATAGTAAGTTTATATATATATATATATAAACTTACTATTAGTATAGTAAGTTTATGTGCAATTACCTGTGTCCAAGTGTCAAGTGAGAGTCTGACTTTTGTGTCTGTTTAAATTTCATCTCTAGATGCTGCCTAAAGTCCCTGTTCCTGACCTGCAGCACACACTTGATCTATACCTGAGATCTGTCCAACATCTTGTTTCTGAAACACAGTTCTGTAAAACTAAAGCCATAGTAGAGACATTTGGCAAACAGGGAGGGCTTGGGGAACATCTTCAAAAATGCCTGCTGGAAAGAGGAGAAACCAGAGAAAACTGGGTACAAACAGCTTTTTACTAACATATCAATAGGCTGACAACAAAAATGATGATGATGGAATTGGTTTTTACTTGGGAGTTTAACTGCTTATTCATTGACATGAAAACAGATGAGGAGAAACAATAAAAGTGACTGATCTAAGGCTATTAGTCAGTCAGGCAGGAAACATCAGCATATTTACTGTGACAGCAGCACTTAATAAATAAACTAATAATTTATTAGGCAATTAGACTTTACGCCATTAGAATGAGTTTAATTAAAGATCAGGAAATGACAAGTTTTCCCTCATTTGTCTTAGGTGTACGACTATTGGCTAGAAGACATGTATCTGAGGAACAGACTGGCTCTTTCTGTGAACTCCAGTCCTGCGCTGGTTTTCCCCAAACAACCCTTCAGAGACTATAAAGACTCTCTCATGTGAATAAATCAAGAGCATAAATGAATCCACACCCAACACAAACAGCATTCATGAAATTCACACCGCAGTCTCTGGTGTCTTTAAGCTTGTTTGTGGTTAGTCTTCCTTCACTGTCAAAACACAGTAAACTATAAGAGAGAAATGAGGAAAAACAGCACAAAGTTTAAGTCAAATCAACAAAAAGAAGAATAAGACATAAGAGTCTTTGCAAAGCTGTTTTGGAAAAATTGTTAAATGTGAGTAGTTCTATATAAATGAATCGAACTGTATTGAGCAGAGACAAGCAGAGACGAGTAGAAATGAGTGGAGATGAGCAGAGACATTGGAATGGAAAGACGACAGACATTATGTAGTGTGAGGGTTGGAAAGATGCTCTCTGCTGTAGCTGTACTGCAGTCACTGGTGTTGAGCGGACTGACGATGCTTCAAGGTCTTGATGTGTGAGTTCACATTGGAAAATCTGTCACATTGCTTAACATAGTGACCACCAGGAAAATATGTTAGAGGCTTTAGTTCTAAACACAGATGCTAACCTCATTTGGAGTTAGCTGCATTTGAAAAAAGCACCACCCCCCCACACACACACAGAACTTGTGTCTGAGTCAGATCAAATATTGTGTATTAAATATTGTGTAAATGTAGATATTCGGTATGAGGTTTCTCTGTAATGGTGTTTGTTGTATTTATGCAGGTTTGCTGCACGTCTTATTTTAAGTGTTTCTGAATACAAGACGATGGTGGACAGGTAAATTACCTGCAGGCAAAGTACCTGCATCAGTAAAACACCACAGAGGTATGATGAGTGCTAAGAACTGTGTGCATCTGTGTGTATATTATAGAAATTCTGTCCCGGTGGACATCAGTCACGGCCGTCAATCTGACACTCAGCTGTGTATGAAACAGTATCAGCGTCTCTTCACCTCATACAGATGCCCTGGACTCTATCAGGACACACTCATCACAACCCACAGCACATCTCAAGCTCAACATGTTATCGTAGCCTGTAAAAATCAGGTCCTTTGGTTTGTTTCTTAAAATAAAAAAAATTAAACTTAAGTGCTGCTAAATTTCTGTCATGTTTTTGACCTCATATATTTTAACAAGTAACAGTCAAGAAAAACAAGATTTGGTTGTAATTCAAGCAAATTTACACATTACAGCCCTACTGAGTTGGAGGTAGAAATGTCTGTTGTCACCTTTGTCTGATCCAACTAATCACAGCTCTTAAAATAACAGCAGGCTCTTTGGGGGCTATTGACAGATGCAGTTAATCTTAGTCCAGTCTTTCTTGCCGAGACGTCATGCTGGGCAAAAGCAGCAAAGTGGAGTTCAGGGTCCTTTACCTGGAAATGATTCAGGAAGTATCTCTAATCATGGCTGGTCTGATAACTCAATAAACTAATCAGAGATCTGAAGCCACAGGGCTCTACTGACACAAGAACTGTTTGTGCTTGTCTCGTTGATAATACAACTGTGATCAAGCTGCACTAACCAACTGTTGTGCACAGTAGTGACTTACTAAACCATCAAACTGTGTTAGTTAGACAAATCATACTTAGTAAAAAAAGACATAGCACAGTCAGTGCTTGTGTGTAAGCAGCTGATTTCTTATACTAAATGCTGAAAAATAAGATCAATTAACTGCTAATAACAGGAAAATAATTTCTTTACCTACTGCTCCTTTCTGTAAATGTCCGTCTTGTTGATGTTCTCAGTTCTTTTTGCTGAATCTGGTGGGGGGATCTAATGGACTGAATGAAGCAGATGTTCAGACTCAGCTGCTGTGGATCTACGAGCAGTCGCAGGATGCCAAGCAGATGCAGCCGGCTGTGGGACTGTTGACCTCTGAGAGCAGAGCAGAGTGGAGCAAAGCCCGAGACGAGCTGCTGAAAGGTCCAAATCAGCATGACAATATTAGTAATGGCTTTAATAATCAGTAAAATACAGGATTTGATAAATGGATGCAAATATGAAACAGCTTTTATCTTACACAATCAACAAACAAATAAAAAAACAATTAAAAAACAACTAATTCTGTTTGTTTTTAATAGCATACAATTTATAAAAACCAAGTAAAATAACTCATCAAGTTTGTTTTACTTTTTTTTACATTTCTTAAAAATAAAAACTACAACAAATGAACAAGCATATTTCATGTATATTTGTTAAATGTTATAAAATGTATCAGTACAGACTGTGAATCATGCAGTCCGTATGATCTTTCTATGAGGTACGTTTGAAGATTTTGTACACAGTCACTGTTTTATTTCACACATGACACACAGATCCCCTAAACAGAGAGTCTCTGGAGCTGATTGAGAGCTGCATGTGCATCATCTGTATGGATGAGCCAACAGGATTCGAACCAAGTGACGATCACAGGGCTTCAGTGATGCTTCATGGGGCGGGTCATGAGAAAAATGGGGCAAACCGCTGGTATGACAAACCTCTGCAGGTAAAATCCTAATACTCTATAAATTATAGAATTTTAAAGGTGATGTGTGACATTTGTTGCTACAAAATTTTCTTAAATATAAAATAAGTCTGATTCCCTGTAAAGTATAAATGCTGCTGCATTGCTACCAAAACTTTGCTGTGCTCGTTTATGCAGCCTGACATGTCAGCTTCTGATTCAATCAACGGCGTAAGTTTGGGGTGGGCCTACCTTTCTGACTAACCAATGACTAGTAGGAGTGTTTGGAAAACTGTTTGACTGCAGTCAGTTTGCCATTACACACTTAATGACATGACACATGAATTTTTGTTAAGAACTAAAAGAAGTTTTCAGAGTCCAGAGTTTGCTACTCTTTAAGGTTTTGTTCTTGTGTTTATTTCAGTTTGTGATCGGTGCGGATGGTGTATGTGGGGTCGTTTGTGAGCACTCGCCATTTGAGGGAATTGTCCTTGTGCAATGCACCCAATACGTCCTGAAAAACATGTGCGTAACTACACATAACATTATCTGATCATGTGACATGAGTCAAAGCCACAGAAAACAATGAGTGTGTGTAACATTATTATTATACTACATTTTTCCAATGCAGGCACTCGTTCAGAAAGGTGTGGGATCTATATCCATGTGTTCTCCCACAACTTAAGCTCTGGCTATTACACATGATCAAAAAACACAAGCTGGATATTATAAAATAATTAGATCTGAATTGACCAACCTGACAAGCATCTCTCTCCTGCAGGCAAAGCAGCTTGTGTAAGCCAAGCTCTGGACCCTCAGCTTCTGAACGTCCTCATCCACGAAGATTGCTATGGAAATGTTCTGCTCAGATTCAAGATATGTTGCCCTTAGCTGCAGAGCATTTGCAAAGGTTAGACTCAACTCAGAGGATAGACTCAATTTAGAGGTTAGACTCAGCTCAGAGGTTAGACTCAACTCAAGAGGTCAGTTATTTTGACATTCTTAAAGAAGCACTTTGATCTGCACAGTGCTCTTAACAATAATCTTCAGCCAGGACTACAGTCACAATATAGCAAGATGTCTTAAACCCTATTGCTCAATTATACCATACTGAAAGAAAACAATATTTTCTATTCATATTTACGTTTATGGATTTGGCAGACACTTTTATCCAAAGCGACTTACAGTTCATTCAAGTTATACCTTTTTGTCAATGCATGTGCTCCCTGGGAATCAAACCCATTACCTTTGCGTTGCTGGCGCAATGCTCTACCAACTGAGCTACAGGAAAACTCATATAATAATTTTTCAACTTACCTTTGGTTTGTCTGACACTGCATTTTCTCCACCTACAGACTGGTGAGGAATCTAGACATAAAGATTTTATCATTTCAACTTTATGGGAAGGAGTTTATCAAACAGCAGAAGATGAGTCCTGATGCTTACATACAAGTGGCTCTACAGCTGGCCATTTACAGGTGAAGCACAGCTGGCCATTTACAGGTGGACAGCACAAACACCTTTCAAATGAGATCTGGTCACATTTTGTTTTATAGATGTCACAGAAAGCCAGTGGCCACCTATGAGAGTGCATCACTGCGGCGTTTTCATGAGGGGCGTGTGGATAATATCCGCTCAGCAACTCCTGAGGCTCTGGTGTTTGCCAAAGCCATGACTGGTGACATAACATATAATCAGGTTTTTAGCATGTTTCTCTTTTAATGAAGTTTTATTAACTAAGTTCGGGAGGAGCACGGTCATGTAATCCAACCAATCAGCACGCAACGATGCATATATATAGCCGTCACTCACCTCCGTCACATGACAGTCTCGCAGCATCCCTCCACCACCCCATCACCTCACTCTTAGCTGGTATCTACCTCAGTCAAAGACGGGGGGGGGGGGTACTCTGGGTTCGGGCCAAATTCCGAGCTCGGAGCCCTCCCCCCGGACAGCACGCCAAATACGCATCAGTGATCATTTGCGATTGCATGTTAGTGCGAACTCGTGGAATTCCTGTTATATAGTGAACACACACACACTATATCACTTACATCATGTGTTCACATTCAGGAAACAGAGAAGAAGAAAATACTGCGAACAGCTGTAGATGCTCAGACACAAATAACAGCTCTGGTGAGAGATTACAGACATTACTCACATTACCTTAAATGCTTTGGTCTGTTTACTGATGATTTGTTTCATTTGTCCACAGGTCATCGCAGGAATGGGAACAGATAATCACTTCCTGGGACTACGCGAAATTGCCAAAGAGATGAAGATAGAGACACCAGACATTTTTACAGATGAAACGTATCAAATCAGTAACAACTTCATCCTGTCAACCAGTCAGGTGAGCGCAGCGTATTGTGTGAGTCACAGTATAAAACACACACGGGGTGATTTGATGACACACACACACACACACTTGCAATTTTAAAATGATTGTAAATCATTTGAATATGTGAAGGGAACAATGTAGAAAATGTTGTTTACTATTACATTATATTATATTACATTACATTATATTAACCTCTTGTTTATTTTCTAATCAGGAAATCAAGAATTTAACAGTGAAATAGTATAAACAAAATATTGTAGCCAATCACATTTAAATATTCTGTATAACAGTGTATTAAGGTCATATTTGATTATTTGAAGTTGTTCTTCAAACACCATTACAAATGTTGGACAGGCTACAGTTTGGTTTTCGTTTTTTTAACCAGATGAATAGTTTTCTTTGTGATTATTACAAGACTGTGACAAATCCATGAACAAAGTAGCCGTCTAACTGTTGTACTTTTTATTAGTTGTAAGTCACAAGAAATCACAAGGGTTTTAAAATGTAATGTTAGATGTTACTGTTGTGTAATACTGGCAGCAAGTATTACCCAGCAATTCTGGGTAAATGATGTGGTCTTAATACAATGAAGTAATGTTGCTGTAGCTCAACTGGTACAGCATTGCATTAGTCGTGCAAAAGGTTGTGGGTTCAATTGATAGGGAATACACATGCTGAACAAAATGTATAGCTTAAATGCATTGTAAGTCACTTAGGATAAAAGTGCAAGCCAAATACATAAATGTATACATGTAAGTTCTGTGTAAAGATATACTGTTTCTCCTTCCAGGTTCCCACCTCAGTGGAGATGTTTTGTTGCTATGGCCCAGTGGTTCCTGATGGTTACGGTGTGTGTTACAACCCACAGTCTGATCACATCCTGTTCTCTGTGTCTAGTTTCAGAGAGGGTAAAGACACCAATTCAGGTGCTTTTGTAAGGGCGCTGGATCAGGGACTTCAGGACATGAGGGACGTGTGTGCTAAATATACAGATGAAACCAAATCATAGGAATACATATAACACACCCGAACTAAAATAGCATCAGTAGCTGTCTGAAACATCTGTGAAAGAATACTAGTGTGATGGCCAAAACAACAGCTTATTAAATAAACCGTAATCTCATTCAGGTTTAGGAGCTGCACCTGAAAGACTTTAGGATGATAAGATAACCATAACAGTAAACAGCAGCACAGTATCTAGCATATTCTAAACATCTAGATTTGTGTGAATAATGCTGTAATTAACAGGCAAGAATCAAAGCTAATACAATTTTGTAAAGTTGCATATGTCTAACCCATCAATATATCAGATAATAAAAATTGTTGTGCATTTTATCTTGTGTTTTAAGAATGTGATAATGTAAATATAATGATTGAGATGAAATAACTGTATGTAAACGTCTGTTCAAATCTGCTGAGTCCACTGCTGTATAAATGTGAACGTCTATGTGAATCTGCTGATTCCAGTGCTGTATATATGTGAACGTCTATGTGAATCTGCTGATTCCACTGCTGTATATATGTGAACATCTATGTGAATCTGCTGAGTCCAGTGCTGTATATATGTGAACATCTATGTGAATCTGCTGAGTCCAGTGCTGTATATATGTGAACATCTATGTGAATCTGCTGAGCCCAGTGCTGTATATATGTGAACATCTATGTGAATCTGCTGATTCCAGTGCTGTATATATGTGAACGTCTATGTGAATCTGCTGATTCCAGTGCTGTATATGTGAACGTCTATGTGAATCTGCTGAGTCCAGTGCTGTATATATGTGAACGTCTATGTGAATCTGCTGAGTCCAGTGCTGTATATATGTGAACGTCTATGTGAATCTGCTAAGTCCAGTGCTGTGTATATGTGAACATCTATGTGAATCTGCTGATTCCACTGCTGTATATATGTGAACATCTATGTGAATCTGCTGATTCCACTGCTGTATATATGTGAACGTCTATGTGAATCTGCTGAGTCCAGTGCTGTATATATGTGAACGTCTATGTGAATCTGCTGATTCCAGTGCTGTATATATGTGAACATCTATGTGAATCTGCTGATTCCACTGCTGTATATATGTGAACATCTATGTGAATCTGCTGATTCCAGTGCTGTATATGTGAACGTCTATGTGAATCTGCTGAGTCCAGTGCTGTATAAATGTGAACGTCTATGTGAATCTGCTGAGTCCAGTGCTGTATATATGTGAACTTCTATGTGAATCTGCTGAGTCCAGTGCTGTGTATATGTGAACATCTATGTGAATCTGCTGATTCCAGTGCTGTATATGTGAACATCTATGTGAATCTGCTGAGTCCAGTGCTGTGTATATGTGAACATCTATGTGAATCTGCTGATTCCACTGCTGTATATATGTGAACATCTATGTGAATCTGCTGAGTCCAGTGCTGTATATATGTGAACATCTATGTGAATCTGCTAAGTCCAGTGCTGTATATATGTGAACGTCTATGTGAATCTGCTGAGTCCAGTGCTGTATATATGTGAACGTCTATGTGAATCTGCTAAGTCCAGTGCTGTATATATGTGAACGTCTATGTGAATCTGCTGATTCCAGTGCTGTATAAATGTGAACATCTATGTAAATTATAGGAATGTAAATCTAATGATTCTAGGGTGTCGTGCAAAACATTCAGTGGAAGGTTCATATGACTATTTTGTTTTACGTAAGCTGTTGTTGATATTCAAAGTAGTCTATTTTAGGTGCCAAAATGTCACCATAAACATATATTTTAAAATTATTTATTTTTAAAACTGTGCAACTGAAGTGCAATAAACAAGTGAAATACTCTGAGACAGACTGTTCATATATATATATATATATATATATACACACACACTAAAGACATGCGCTGGAGAATTCATCTTTAGTATGATTCTCTGAAAAACAATCTTGTGTTAAGTTACTAATATTATTTATAATATTTAAATCAGTTTGACTATCATCATGCCTGTATTTGTGGTGGAAAATATGAATACATTTAGGCAGACTATTATATTTCGTACAATAAATATATTGTTACAGTGTTACAGTATTAGTTTTTGTTATCAACATAACATGTTTATCCATAATAACTGATTGTTCAGAACTGTCACTTTTATTACAACCCTCTAGAAAATATTATCATTGCTGCTGTTTGTAAGTCTTCAGTACACAGACCACTAATATGCACCACAGCTACAAAAATGCAAAGAATTTTTAAATGCAGAATTACATAGATGTTCTTCATTTAATATACTTTTGTCAGTCCATTCACAGCCTTTCAGCAATCGTGCAGAATGCGTTTAAAATCTGAATGTAATGTAGTAATATGTATTGAAATGTTATTGACTTGAAAATGTCTACTAACCTCTGATCCCTTCGCACCGGGGAACAGTGTCAAGAACTGAAGTGTATTGAGATATCAGTTAATGCTTCTCATAATCACCTGCAGGATGTGCCAGAACATCTGAACATCTACTGTTTTCCAGACGCATACAAAACCAGATACAAATACATAAGACAAGACTTTCAATAGACTTCCAAAACTGCTTTAAAATGAATTTACTGGTGCCCTAAAGACTAATAACCAACAATAAAGAGTAACTCTATAATAGTCTATAGTCAAAAATGAATATTCATTCATATTAATATTTACCCTCATGCACTTCCAAGAATGTTTTTATGAAACACAAAGAAATTTCAGAAGAGGAGCTCTAACTCCAAAACACAATTTAATAGTGCATATACATATTATGAATATATTACAATACACTTATTTATATAATAATAAATGTCTGTAGGCATCAAGCGGCCAGCAAACAGAAAAAAAGGGTCATCTAATACGACATTAGCTGAGACTAATAATTATATATATTTTTCATACTCCTCAAATAAACCACATCTGAAAATAAATAAACCTAAAGCAATCCTATCAGGTCAGTTTCAGATTTAAAAATGAACTCCGAGTCACATGAAATTAGTATTCAGCTTTTGACATTTTTAAAGATAAAACGTATGCCAAGGTAACAGTATTTTTACCTTTAAATTCTTATAGTTAAAATCTTTCAATTAAGGAGAAAAGAAGAAGAATGTTTTATGATGAAGTGCTTCACATAATGACCACACTGGCATTTCTGAGGTGGATGTAAGTACCTGTCTTCCTCTAACACTCACTGTAATTGGCTGAGGAACAAAGACACATAAGCTAATGATTCTAAAAACATGACAAGCCAGAGAATGGTCACGAGTGTGTCGCTGTTCTCCTCTAATGAAGTCCTAGACGCAAAAAGTTTATGCTTCAGTGAAAGAGTTGGATAAATAATGATCTGAAATCACCATGATAGCTATAACAGTATATAATCATATAATTAAACAATTAAAAAATGATCAGAACGATGTAGAAATGGTGACAGAAATCCATTTATGACATTCTGTCCAATGATGGTGCATTCCAGACATCCTATATATTTTAATTCTACAGTAATATATAAACATGCAATATCCAGACAGACATATATTTTCATGTATGTGTTTGTGCAGTAATTGTTTGATAAGTAGCTATATAGACATTTGACTGTGACTGAGGTTTAGCTCAGATTTTCTGACTTTCTCTGGAATGCATCATTACTCTAAATTATGACATTATTGTGCTATGGCATCACAAGCACTGCACAAGCCAACAAATGTCACCAAACAATAAGCTTTAACCTTTAACTCAAACACCAGAAACAATCAAATAAATCTAGATCATAAAATCAGTTTTAAATCCAGTTTTTAAATCCAGAATAAGTTTTCAGTGTTTGGTTAGATGAATGTTTTAGAAACGGCCGCACACTGGTGATATGTGATTACATACGCCGTTTATCATAGTTAAACGTAATGCATTAAATCAATGTTAAGCTACGATTGTTCATGGCTGTTTGAGCTAAAGGTCAGTTTGCATGTTCCCTGCTTCTGTCAGCTTTATATAAACCCTGCAACCTGCAAACAATGCAATCTGCAGAGTTCTGCTTCTCACACACTACACTTAAACAAATCTACAGCTAAACATGTCAGAAGAAGCTGCTTTCACAATTTTTGCACATAGTTCTGGGAACATAATATTTTTTTCTAATTAATCACAGACACCAGCTACACACCAAGTTGTGTAGCAATGAAGACGATTGTACACATTCATAAAAAGACTTGGGTTGAGAAACGTTACAGTATTGAACACACGCAGGCCGGAGGTAGAAGCAGGATATTTGGTGATTTTTAGATCAATAAGCAATTTATGTTGATTTAGTGTTTCAGCAGGCAGGTCTAATTTATGACATTTACAAACAGCAGCTCCAGATGCTGTGAGACACTGTAATTGTTTGAAAATATTATTTAATCTCAATATAATGTCATATTATAAACATTTGCAGATAAAGAGCTGGGTGAAAGAGAAAGGAATGTATTTATTTGAATTTAAATCAAATTCTACATCTGATTCAGTCCCATTATCACTTCAGAAAAAGAACTATATCATAAATGAAAATATTTAGCAGAAATCAAAAATAATTTAATGTGATCAGACATTTTTCCTATGTGCTGTCTGAAAAGCAGATTTTCATAAAACTCTAAATGTAAAAGGTACAGTATACGATTACAAGATCAAGAAATCACAGGAAAAAGATTCTAGTCAATGTTGTTTTGCACTCTCAAATGAATATAAAGCCTTCGCCATGAATCAACACATTTCAATGTACACTATTAAAAACCTCCTGAACGCAACCCTAACCCTAAGCACAGTGTGTCAACCAGACTCGCACAAAACCTCAAAGTGACTAAAACGAGTTCTCTCAAACGTTCTACTGCTGCCTTACAAGCACTGAGCTTTCTACATCTATAGATCTATTTGATGAATTCAGCAAATTCAACAATAAGCCCAGAGGACGAGAAGCTCTCACACATCAGACACATTCTCACAATCCAAATGAAAAAGTTAACAGCCACAAGATTCATGTTCAGGAAGCAGAACTGAATTTAACTTTGCAATATGATTAACTCCTCTTGTACTTTACTAATTTGAACATTTAATCAATTTCTAGCAGATAGGGAGCAACAGGAAGGAGCTTATATTTCAGGAAAACCACACCAGTAAAGTGTCACCTGAGGATTCTGTCTATTATGAGTTTTGGGGAAAATTAAAACTTCACATTTCTGTTTCTCTTATTGAGAAGAAACAGAACCGGCACATGACAGCTGCTTATTTCTCCAATCTGACAGCTCTATAATGACTCGCTCCCGCAGCTCTGGCGATCAGGCAGGAAAAGACTGATTGCGGAGCTGCACCGTGAGGCCCTTGGGCACCTGCTTGTCTCCTGTAAAGACAGGAGGTCAGACAGGTCATAAAGCACCGCTGTGAGGCAGTTTCTCTCTAACAGACTACGACCTTTTCTTGGAGGCAGGGGATCTCAGTCATGACAGCGCTCCTCCATTACCCATAATGCCTTTTTATTGGCATCTTATCCCAATCACTTCTGCACACACCTCTCTACTTCATTACCAGCATCAGAAACAAAAAAAAACACTTTGATTCACAATGCAGCTACTTTCTATTGTCACTTAAAGACTCGGAAGGAGTGTTTATCTCATTCTGCTCATAAATAATATCTGAAACAGATGTACAACAAAAACACGAACACTCAAAAACTTGAATACCTTGCACTGACATCATGAAAATCATTTCATATGACTCCAATAATCTCTAAACGGGCAAAAGATGCTTCAGGAGTCACAATTACTCAGATTTTCTTGCTGCATTTTTGTTTTTCTTGATTTAGTCGATAATTCGGTAAGACAACCTTGTGTTGTAGAAAGGTGCTATATATAGAAACATTACTATTATAACCTTTTGTAATAAAATTCAACTATTACTTGTATTATTATTAAATGGATGTGTTTGAAGTGCTGCGTGTCTGCCATTGAATGCAGGAGATCGCTGGCAGATGCTGTTTGAAAGGTCAAACTCATTCAGGGGGAGAACAACAGAGAAAAACCCAACAAGCTCTGAGATTATCAGGACACACCCGAATGCAGAGGCCCGTTTGAAATCCGTACGCTACAAAGACTCGTTCCGACGTAGTTCTGACAGCGAGTGGCCCACTCAATATGAAGCTCAGTGGGTCCTGCTTTTATCTGCTCTCAGCCAATCACAGAAGCAGCACCTCGAGGCACACACATTCAGCCAATCAGGAAAATTGAAAATCTGACAACAACCAGCTGACAAACATTCTTTCACATTTATTGGGGCACATACAGAATAAACTCACATGAATCATGTTAGGGTTAGGTTAAAGCTGACTCAATTACTTTAAAACAAATGGTCAGGTCTTGGTCAGGTGTTATCTGAGGTCAAAGGTGTTTGGAGAGGAAGCAGTAAAGGGTTTCCTGTGGTCTTGTGCTGGATGCTGTTTTACATACACACTCATAGTACTTCTCCAACGTACAAAACACTGTTCCTGCGTGCACACACAAACAGACACACACACAGTTATAAAAACCAGAACACACCATCATCACCTGATGAAAAAAAAATCACCAAAATGGGATTAAACCATGTTTCATGTTGACAACTGTTTACAGTAAATGTGATATTATGATGCAAATGTGATTTTATCAAGACTAATGTGCATCTTACCAACGGTGGTGCGTTTGTGGATAATCAGAGTGTGTATGTTGTGGATGTCTCTGAGCAGCTCTGCATCTCCAAACGTAAAGTAAACCAAATCACGCTGTGCCTCTGCTGCAGCTGCCATCTGCAACACAGCTAAACACATACACACACACACACAGCATGTTAACACTTGCAAACATGCATCTGACATCCCATGCCAAACTCTCCTGTGATCTTGTGTGAGGATTGTTTAAACTGTGCTCGTGATCTGCTCAAACTCTCCTGTGAACGTATGAAGATCTGCTCAAACTCTCCTGTGCTCGTGATCTGCTCAAACTCTCCTGTGCTAGTGATCTGCTCAAACTCTTCTGTGATCGTGATCTGCTTAAACTCTCCTGTGATCGTGATCTGCTTAAACTCTCCTGTGATCGTGATCTGCTCAAACTCTCCTGTGATCGTGATCTGCTTAAACTCTCCTGTGATCGTGATCTGCTCAAACTCTCCTGTGATCGTGATCTGCTCAAACTCTCCTGTGATCGTGATCTGCTTAAACTCTCCTGTGATCGTGATCTGCTTAAACTCTCCTGTGATCGTGATCGTGATCTGCTTAAACTCTCCTGTGATC
>JAZGTJ010005662.1:0-26893 GCA_036877575.1 Botia almorhae
TGCAACAAGTCCAGTCGTGAAATTTCCTCGCTACTAAATATTCCACAGTCAACTGTCAGTGGTATTATAACAAAGTGGAAGCGATTGGGAATGACAGCAACTCAGACATGAAATGGTACGCCGTGTAAAATGACAGAGTGGGGTCAACGAATGCTGAGGCGCATAGTTCGCAGAGGCTAACTTTCTGCAGAGTCAATCGCTACAGACCTCCAAAGTTCATGTGGCCTTCATATAAGCTCAAGAAACAGTGCGCAGAGAGCTTCATGGAATGGGTTCCATGGCCGAGCAGCTGCATCCAAGCCATACATCACCAATGCAAAAGCGCCGCATGCAGTGGTGTAAAGCACGCCGGCACTGGACTCTAGAGCAGTGGAAAAGCGTTCTCTGGAGTGATGAATCAAGCTTCTCCATCTGGCAATCTGATGGACGAGTCTGGGTTTGGTGGTTGCCAGGAGAGCGGTACTTGTCTGACTGCATTGTGCCAACTGTGAAGTTTGGTGGAGGGGGTATTATGGTGTGGGGTTGTTATTCAGGAGCTGGGCTTGGCCCCTTAGTTCCAGTGAAAGGAATTCAGCATACCAAGAGATTTTGGACAATTCCATGCTCCCAACTTTGTGGGAACAGTTTTGGGGATGGCCCCTTCCTGTTCCAACATGACTGCGCACCAGTGCACAAAGCAAGGTCCATAAAGACATGGATGAGCGAGTTTGGTGTGGAAGAACTTGGCCTGCACAGAGTCCTGACCACAACCCAAAAGGACACCATTGGGATGAATTATAGCGAAGACTGCGAGACGGGTCTTCTCGTCCAACATCAATGTCTGACCTCACAAATGCGCTTCTGGAAGAATGGTCAAAAATTCCCATAAACACACTCCTTAACCTTGTGAAAAGCCTTCCCAGAAGAGTTGAAGCTGTTATAGCTGCAAAGAAACGTCATATTAAACCCTATGGATTAACAATGAGATGTCACTTAAATTCATATGCGTCTAAAGGCAGATGCGTGAATACTTTTGGCAATATAGTGCATCTTCTTTTCCTCAGAAAATAAAACGTCATACAGGGTAAAATAAAAAGAGGGTGAGTCAATAATGTTTTTTTATTTTTATGTGAACTATCCCTAAGGTCTGTTAAGCAAAAGTTTAAATTGGTTCTCCTTTTGATTTCAAAGTGAAACAACTGAGGGATTAAAGAAATCTCATTTGTGATTTTTCTTTCTTATGGGAATACAATTCTAAATACACTTCTCCCTGATTTTTAAAAGAAAGGCTGACATCAAAACAAGTATTGACCGGTATTCACACTGGTGTCACTACAATATGATTGAAGTTTCATTGACATAGCTACTTCCTGTTCTGCAAAACTATCCTTAAACAATTCTATATTCTTTCAAGACAATATTCAGCCAGAAGGGAACTATAGCTGAGTGAGGTTTTCGAATATAGTACCAATATACTGTAATACTCCAAATACAACTACATACTGTTAACCTTGAGTAAAATGCAGAACGTGGAGTTGTCTGCTGTTTTTAGAGTGCTTTAGACAGGTTATGTGGTAGAAATAGAGACTGGACTCCCTTAGGGTCAGATGGCTTGCTGGCAGCCGTGGTGACAAAATACTAAGAGCTAATATAAGCACATAGAGGTGTGTGTTTGCTTGTGCACACACGTAAGACATGCAAGTTTCCAAAACAACACAAACGGTTTACCATTCATGGGTCCCAGCTGCATGGGAGATGGAACAAATATAGCAAAAGAAAAAATAAAGGCATGAATAATTCCTTTAAAATGACAGAGATGGCTACAAATCTGAGTAACTTTAATTAGATAGTTCACCCAAAAAATTACAAATCTAGCATGTACTCACCCTGATGTAATTTCAGCCTCAATAACTCGATAACAATTTTTTGTGGAACACAAGAGAACATATCTAGCAAAAAGAGTTCTGTGGTCTCCATTCTGTGGTCACCATTCCTTTTTCATTATGTGTTAAATATATATTTAATTATATTATATATCATTATGTGTTAAATATAGCTTTGACATTCTGCTAGATAACATTTATGTTTAACAGAAAGAAAGTAATGCAGATTTTGAAAAACATGGACGTAAGCAATTACCAAGCAGAATTTAAATATTTGGGTGAACAATCTCTTTAAAGTTTTAGGCATTGTGTCATTTAGGCAAATAAGCCTGAGAACAACATTTCATTTCATTTTTATGGATAGATTATTTGAACTTGTACGTTACTCTCGCCATAATACGTGAAAACATAACCTTTATTTTTATCCCCTTCTAAATGGCCCTGAACAGTTTCTGTATTTGTCTGTGTGCGTGCAAGTGCGTATATGTTGCTTCAGATAAATGATAGTTTTAAAGGTTATGATCCCAAGTGTGCGCAACTGAGACTAGCTGTGGGTTTGGGGTTAAACACATCTGAAGCTGAGTCAGAACGAAAGGACAAATATTTCTTCTCTCCCTCAGACACACACACACATATACAGCTAGACATACAGTGGAAATATTCAGATAAAACTGAACCTAAAACTGCAGAGTGTGTAACTAATGTCAGTCTGTGGGAGGTCCCGGCCCACAGCTGCTTTGTGCTGGTGACACGGTTTCCTTCATCAGCCATCTGACGTTTGAACTGTTGGATATTTGCTGCTGACCCATTAAAATTGCCATTAACTTTTTATCACAAAGCTTCCAAAAAACTCATGATTTCAGATTCAGTGTGTTTTTGAGGAGCCCTAAAAATACTCTGTTGTTATCTTGCACCACTAAGCAACATACACACAGGCTCACACATGTCTAGGTCTGATTTGTATTGATAGAGACACAGCATCAGTTTTTATTTTGATGCAAAATATCGTAAGCTGATGTAGCGACACCAGCAGAATTGAGGGATCAAGACAGTTCATGCACAATATTGATTTAATCTGAATTAAAATACTAATTCTTAACAAAGCATTTAGCCAGGCTGAACAACAAGGATCTTTCTGAATAATGTTGTACTGATACATAATAGGAATGTGGACTATGTTCATCTGCATAAGATGGTCAAATAGGGATGCCAGGTAAAGGAGCTGTGAAGAGTCACCATTGTGAAAATATTATTGAAGATGACTTATAAGAAAAGGGTGAATTTATAAGAAAGAGAAGAAATAGTATACTTGTCATAAAGCACTCCTGATATTACCTGACTGTACACATTTTCACACAATAAAGCTAAAGTAATAACAGGATGATTCAGCGAGTAAAAGGAAGAGCCGAGTTAGTCATTCAGTGGCTGGCTGCGTACTGAGTGAATTAAATCTGTTACAGTCTTGAGTAAATCATAATGACTCAATGCTACAGTAAGGACAAGTAAAAACAAGCCTCTCTGTAGAAGCCACATGTTCCATTGTAGATGTCAAGCTTTTAAAAAAAATAGCAAGCTGTTGTTTGATTAAACATAACCATCTTTTGAAATAGCGTTTAAAACGTAACACATTCTGTGTCTTAATTATCGCGGCTTCATTTCCTTTGTAGTGGAAAAGTGCCAGACATAAAAATTAATTATGGTAAATTATGGTAAAAAAAAAATGTAACTTATGTTGAGAATACTAAAGTGTTTTGAATCTTTTTAAGAAATATTTTTAAGTTTACACAGACCACATACGTTTGTCTAAGCCCTATGTAGATGGCCCACCAATTACAAAGTAGAGTAATAGTTCTGCACATCTTGATTTATCTGTCATGTAGGTACAGTAGACAACATTAGTAGACAAAATGACTGCAATGGCCATCACTATTCTGTACTTAGTACAGCAACAGCTCATGCTAGCTTCGTTGTATAAAAGCTCACGGAAACGCTTTCTATTTGTAGTTGGACGACGCAGCAGTTCAAAAGCTTGAATTGGAATGTCTGAGGCAGCCTAGGTCAGCCTGCCTGATCTGGTCCTAGATCAGTTCTTAAAGGGATAATCTGTGCCACAACCACGGATGTGGTTTAGCATCATTATGCATTTTTGCCCATCTGTGGTGTTACTACTCCCACATGCTGGACACCAGCCTTCAATGCAGATCTGCACGTCTGCGTGCATCCCCGAGGCTGTGAGTGCGAGAGACGGCTTATGTTTCTGGGAGCGCCTGACCTGAGGTCAGCCGCCCACAGGCCGCAAATGACTCCCTCTAGCCCCGGGCAGACAGGCCCCCGCCTAGATCAACAGAGTAGATCCACGCTTGTTTGTTTATGAAGCAGGCGGCGCGCTAAGTCCTGCTCTGCGTAAGAGACTATTTTAGGCACTTTAATCCTTCAATGGATTTGTAATGGCTCAGACTGATGAGATGAAAAAGCATAAATAACATGGAAAAGGCACTTAAAAATAACGAGAAGAATAAAATATGATTGCAAAGTGTGTCGGAGGTTTTCGTCTAATCTATCATTATATGCCAGGCAAAAAATATCAACCTGCCTTCTTACAAACCTGGGAATTTTCCACAGTATTTTCCAGAGTCACGTTTAGGTTAATAGCTGTGTGATATTTAGATTCATGATTACTATGTTCAGGAAGAGAATATGGTAAGCCACACTGGAAAGGGATTTTGTGAAGAATAAAATCAAACACAGAATCTCCCCATCTGTGTGGCATCATGGCTGTCTGTCCACCTTATGTAACCCTGTCTTCACTCTGCAGTTACCCAGACAACTGTTGAGTTGGCTAACCTGCTCTTCCTTATTAAACAGGGATGTGAATTCCCACTCTAGACATCAACAGACCTATTCCTAGATCCTAGTAACTCTCAAATGAAACATTGCTTACCAACACACTCTTGGAAAACTGCAAAACTATAATACTTTTGGCTCTAATGAAAAAGACTTACAATAAACTTTGACAGATTTTTAAAATGATAGACTCAAATGAGATGAAGATTCCAGTCATAACAGTGATTAACAAAAAGCTGTTTCATTTTACATAGGACCTCTTAGGGGAAGATCACATGACCAGCCGAATACTCGTCTGAAAAAGAGGTAAAATCTCCTAAAATGTAATATTTTCCATTGTGAAGATTAAGAATGAGGGCTTATCTGTATAACCATCATCAAGACAGCGAGAAAATACCGGTGAGTCTTCTTTTAAAGTGGAATGTAAACTCTGCTTTCACTGGACCTGAGGCAGCCTCAGTATTGTGCAATAACAAGACATTAGCCAGACAGTGGGCCGGTTAATGTCTATCTCTGACAGGAAACTGTCTAACTTTATGAGGAGATTGTATGTAATCATCCACTAGGTGCAATGAGAGAACTGTTTCAACCCTCTGGAGCAACAATGTGACATCATCTTTAAACTATATAAAAGTGCACTACAAGGTAAACCACCCTACATCGGAAGTCTATGCTAATAGTTTATTTTTATTGTGTTTTTCTATTTATTGTTTACAAGCTGGTCATGTTCAAATGAACGGTGTAATTGATGTAGATTTAGCTAAATTCAGCTCCTGAATAAACTGAATTGCAAAAAATAATTACTGTCTTGAGACAGATATTTTTCAAATAAAATATGAAGAAAATGAAAAAATGCATCAATAACTTTCTGTCACCACTGTGACTGCATAGCAAACAATTATTATGCTTATGAATGGAAGAAAATGTGTATTCCACAGTCAGCCAACATAACAGCTAATAAAATCATTTCACAGCTCTCTGCTCTCCCAGCGTGTGTGTGTAGTCATTCACAGCTGTGTCACTCTCTCTGCTCAATATGTTTGCTTTCACAGACCTTGTCTGCACTCCGGCCATTGATTCCCTTTGTATGTGTGCAGTAACATGCTACGTGACTGATGCATCACATGCGATACAGGAGGGATGGGAAATTAAAATGAGTTCCACGAGGCTATACTGTTAATGTGTTAATTCTATTACACACACACTAACAGTCACTCCCACAGGCAATGATAAACACACACATAGCTTTGTTTCTTAAACCTGTGCCTCATCTGCTCAGAAGCAAGCTGACAAGTCCAGTGATCGATTTATGTTCCAAAAATCAACAAACAAGTCTTTATTGATACATTTTAGCTAAAGGGCTGTACTATAGACTGAGCCAGTTGGGTCAGTGCCCTGGGCCTCAGACTGCCAGGGCTCTCAAAAGCTTAACAACGCATGGCCCATGACTGCAATATGAAGCTGCGACATCAAGACCCACAGCACATGGAGAATGACCGCTGGGGCCCCAGGGCCCCTTGGTGCATACAGTTCAATTTTATAATCCAGCATACAAAACAACTGCATAATGACACAGACAAAGGTAGCAGTGTGTGTGTGAGCTTATACCACTCAAATTGAACAAGAATGTTCAGCATAGACCAACCCAACACTGAATGAATCACAATGCATCAAGCTGTGCTTCTTATACTGTAATCATTGAGGCCGATAAAAGTCTTTTTACAGCTGTCCACCTGCCAGCAGTCTTGAGCGATGAGTCATCAGGCATGCATCACCTCACTGCAAAGTGACTCAGAACCTGCGGGTCATTTGAGGAGAGCGCTGACACATCGCCAGGGCTTACAAACACCTGTGTATAACACAAACCTAAACTCTCCCTTCCTCTTATAACAGCATAAACAACCGACCTAAAGTGACATATCAGACTTTACCTCATTGAAATTAGTTTCCTGTTTACATAGGTTCTCAGTTTTAATTGTGTGGTACATTAAGTTTTGTGCACCATGTTTAGCAATGGCTTGTTGCAACAGGCCAGATTCCAAGCTGATATATTCAAGATACAATAAACAAAAAATATAGTCTATCTAACTTAGTGTCCAGATAGTTAAAAACAAGGTACAGGTTTTGTCCATAAACCCCTGAAAATGAATAGTTAAATATTCTATAACAAAAAAGCTATGAAGGTCACACTTAGGACACAGAGTATGATACTTCATAAAGCCACTAAAATTCCCTTAAAAGCTTTAGCATCATTTTTGGGAATGATAAATGGTTTGATCATTTGTTTTCTCAGTGACTAATTTTATTTTGTATGTGTGACATGTTTTGGAACCACTGTACATTTAAAGCATATATTATGTAACTGATGCATACAGTGTGTGGTCCCTGCATAATCTACAAACCCACATGCATAAATGATAAAAGGAGGCACCTTTGAAGTCTGCAATGCATGATAACAAAATATGTGTATTTTTTGCGCTTGGCATTAAAACCCCAAGCAAAGACACCACAGGGGAAAGTCTACAGAGCGATAATCCTCTTTACAAATTTATGTGGAGAAATCCCCTTTTTATGCTCTTTGCGAGGTGCTGTCCCCTTTAAGAGAAAAAAGACAGGATGCGAAGGGTACAGAGGGGGCAAAGAGTGAAGGAGGAAAATGTGTGAGAGATGGTAAGTGGTCCAAAAGATAATTGGAACCACAGCTTTTGTTCTCAAAGGGTCTCATAAACCCGCGCACACCCACAGCACAGAGGAGACATATACAGTCTCTTGTAAACATACTCATGTGTATATGGAAAAATGCTGCCATGCTCACACGTAGAAATAATAACTCATATGTACATAGACGCAGGCCCACGTGCAGAACACATATATGCAACACACACTAACAATGCACGCTTACTGAGCAGACGTGGCTGGAAAGGAGACGGAAAAACTTTTAAGCAAAAAGAAATTGCACGCACATGATTTAATAAACCGACGTAACGGATTCAAAAATCACTTGCCACATTATTCTGATTCATAAATTCCGTTTGTCTTTAAGACTCGTGTGATATAAGTCTCTCATCCTAAACACACACGCACACACACACTTAAATATATACGCACACCGCAGAACACAAAAGAATGTTCTGAAATGTGTGTTACTTCCTCTGAGTCATAATTTTTCAGTGGGTGCCAAAGATGACTCATAGAATGTTCCACAAGCCTAATAGTACAGTCTTGCAGAAACGCCTCAATGACTTCCAAATACGCTATTCATATTCTGTTCACATTTTGGTAAACAAACCGCTTTTCTGCTGCTATAATTTACTGAATAAATAAACATTCTATGTGCCATATATTATAAGCACAAAACAACTGTTCCACGGGTTTACATTTAACAACATCTCTTTCCTTAACCCTGTGATGGGCATACAGACATTTAACATTTAACATTTGTTCTGTACTTCCCTCTATCTGCAAGAAATTCAATTTGGTTCGAAAAATGAATTGGCTTTGCAGATAAAGGCAGAAATGTATTGTTAAATATTGAGTCTTGAATAAGAAGGCTTAGCAAACAGGCTTCAGGAAGTCCAATTAGCTAGGGCCACTCTTGCGTTTCCGATATATGGCCTTAAGTGATTGGAAGGGTGTGGCAGAGAAGGGTCTTCATTCATTATGTATTCAAATATTCTCCCTAGATGAATCCAGTCATGCGAACCCTTTCTGAGCATGGAAGGGTGGATTAATCATTGTTTGGATTGTCCAGACAGCTGTGTGTAAATATGACTGGTCTGCAACCAGCCTTACACTTACAAAAGCATGTGATAATACACAGCATGATCTAATTTGGCTTGTGGAAGTGGGGTGCAGAGAAAAGCCCCCAGTGAATACACTTGGATCACATGGTGTCTGTGTGTGCTGGTGAAGGCAACATAAAAAAACCTGTTCCATCCTGTACATTTTCCTCAAGGGCAAAGGTAAATATGTATGATTACTTCTAACAATCAACCATTTGTCACTGTCAAATATGAAATTAGTCTTTATGCTACTCAGCATTACTGTATGTAGATCTAACATTTTTTGTTTGGCATGTGTGATTAAGGAATATCATACAGGTCTACACATTTAAGCATTAAAAGATGAATTTTTCTAAATGAATTTAAATTATATTGTTATTGATGGCTCATATCAGGGTTGTTATAGCGATTATATTACTATAATGTAGTGGTTATATATATTATTTTTAAGTTTTAGAGTGTCTGTTAGTTTTATAGAGTTGATATAACATTAATTTAATGTTATGGTTTTATTTTCATTTCTATTATAGTTTTTTTAGGTTTTGGTTTTATGTTTAGGTTTTGTGTACAGTTTTCTTTAAAGATTCACTCTGGTACATGACTGACTGCTGCGATGACTGGTCTGCCTAGTAACTTTTTAAAATAAATAAAAAATAAGGGCCTACATGTTACTCACACTGATAATGAGCTAAAAGTACATCAAGCTCTACCACGTTCATCCCTGACAAAGACACAACTGCATCTGGAGGATTGGCCTGTAGGTGCTACTACAGTTTCTCTACGAGTTGGGCCACTTGACCCCAGAAGGTGGCAAAAGCAAGGATTAGCTTTCGAACATCCGCGATACAAAGCGTGAATTCCCGGCTGGTGAAACGCGAATGTGCTTTTTCTCTCACATTTTTTGTTACCATGTGAGCCTCAATGGAACTGAAGTCATTTATCAAACCTCTAGAACCACTGCCCATGCGCCAATGTTTGAAGTGTGGTCAACTCTACCATGCTATTTAGTCATCGCATGGCCACGGGGGTACGAGAAAGAATAATACAGTGGATGTGAAAGGGTTTTTTTGTTCAAAGTGAGGAGAGATGTCAACAGTGTGCAAGCCTGACGTACGGGGGTTGTTTTCTTAACGTCTATTTGAAAAGAAAAAGCTCTTTGGGTAGATGGATAACTTATGATGTACGACACATTCCTGAAATAGTCCAAACTAAACACAAGGGGGAAAAGATATTTATCTTTTCCTCTACAAGCGGGCGAGGGGGTGTATGTCACCATTTCTCAGTTTTTTATTGGCTGCTCTTATAATGCCGTCCTATTGGTTGAAGGTATAACCGCTGTTTTGAGCATTAAGATGAGGTAATCTCTGTTGATGGAGACTGATTATTTAAACTCAGTCTGATTTATTGCTTCCTTTATTGAGTTAGTCTGTAGTGCATAGTGCGATCAGCATCTTTCCTGTAATGCTGTGAGCAAGCTCGCTTCTTGCAGTGATAAATATTGATTTACAGTCACAACGCTTATGAGATTTTATGCTGCACTGTCACTAAAAGATGGTATACACCATCTTCAAAGGCCAAAGAAAGAAGCTGTCAATAAACCCATGCAAAGCAACAATAAATTCACACCATATACAACAGCAAGCAAAGCAGAAGCCAAAATGTTTATGATTTAATAAATTGGTGCACATAAGCCTCACAACCATCAATCAACATCCAAAAGCATCACAGATCATCATATTTTAACTGCAATTAAAGCACTGTTCCTCCACTATGCTGACATGGTATCATTTGTTATACCTATAGCTAAAGTACAGCATTCCGCTAGCACAGGGGTTTTAAAAGTGTGGGGCACACCTCCCTAGGGGGTGCTAGGGGAGGTGCGCATCTTGTGTTATAGTGCTTAATATTGGGACCTAATATTGAGGGTTTAAAGGAGGAGAATTAGGTCGAAACTCCACCACTGGATTCACAACTGCATTTTTGGTTATGTACAATCGACCTTCCGGCACCAAACAGATACGTTATAGTGCGTTATTACGTCTGTTTCAGACAAGTGAAAAGCTGCAGATCATTCTCTGCTGTGCTGGTTGCCTGCATCAGAAAAGAAACACAAAGACAAAGAGAAACACAAAGCGCAGAGAAATACATGGGCATTTTAGGTCTGTAACTTGCACTACAGGAACGACAAAGAAAAATAAAGCGATGTGATTTAAACAAATCAAAGTAATATAAACTACATCGATAGCAAAATAAGCTACCTGAAGAGGAAGAATAATGCAATAACGCTGCTAAATGCGATACAAACTTTTAAAGTGATCGTTGGCGTGGCGATGCGCAGACAGCAGCGGTTCAGCTGCATGCTGCAAACGCTGCCAGTGTGTAAGCACAGGGGGTGCGTGCTGCTAGTGCTGTGTCTACATGCTGCTTGCGCACCGCTAATGCGTGTGGCATGAAACAGGCGTTATGTAGTGCAACAGAGCAACGACAAGCCTTCTGTATAAAAATACAGCTTGTCACATCTGAGTGTTGCATTTTGTAATGTGGGGCTCTAGCAATTTACAGAAGTAAATGTGGCATATTAATTAACAGAAGATATGTTTACATCTTTGTTTACAGTTCTTTCCCCACTCTGTTACAGATATTCTGATGATTTTGACTGGGATGGACAGTAATTATGTTTTGGGGGGCGTCATTGTGTATATTGGCTGAAAAGAGAGGGTCACTGTCCTTGACTTTGAAAACCTCTGCACTAGCAAGCCAAGGTCAGGGGTTCGACTCCAATTCCCAAAAACTGATAGCCACTGTGCATAAATGAAAATGTTTTTTATATTATTACTTTTGACATCTCCAGGTGGCTATACAAAAGATAAGGTGACATTCCGGCAAGTTTGTAGTGTCTAAGAAATGCACAGAGCCATAGGAGCTTGCAGGAGCCATCAATGGCTGCCTGTGTCCCCTGTGACCCTCCGTGTCTGAACAAGGAAGCTGAGGGTGTGAGCCAGGAAACACAATAGAACACAGAGATTCCAGTGCCTGATATTGATGTCATAGTGCTTGTCTCCACATCATCCCTGCTATTGATGAGTCTGATCTCAGCCTGAGGGAGAAGTGCAGTATTTATGTGCTTTCTCTCTCTCTCTCTCTCTTTCCTTTACCTTACATCACCATAGCATTTGCCTTAATGACCCTGGCTTTAAATGTTCCATTAATAACTGCATAGATTTGAGCACTCATGCCAATGTAATTCAAGCAGAGTGAAGACCATCTTAACATTGTAACATGAGAATCTGTGCAAACCATCTCAGTGCATTATTATTACAATACCTCACATTTATTATTATATTTTCTGCACCAAATTCGTGCACTTCTCACATCTTCTTTATGTAGCTATGTGGTTGAAAATGAAAAGGGACTAAAGATGGCATTTTTCTACTGGTATTAGGACACGTAATATGAATTCGTCTAAGCTATCAGAATTGGCTGCAGGCCTCTCTCATGGAAATTATGAGACACCCACTGTAACATTTAATTAAATTAAAAAAGAATACCAATCAAAGAAGCGTAGGCTGGGCCTCTCCCTCAATGTTTCCATAAAGAGAAGCAAAAAAACTCATCTTTTTCTGTATCATCTTTATTCATCTCTGATCTATCTGTAAAAACCTGCATCAATAGTAAAAATATCCGATTAAACGAGAAGGTAATTTAGACATATTGTGGTTTAAACAGCGTATTGATGACTGGGTGGTGTTTTTTCTTGTCCATTAGAGAACCAATAAACAAGCATGACTGGAACTTCACTGTGAGAGACTTTCCCGCTACAAGATCATTGTTCACAAACTGAACGAGGCACACAGCCATTAAAATACAGCACGAGCAGCTAAATAAATGATGGATAAAGAAGGAAGGTTATGTTTTAAATACAATAGATGTATCGTTAAGTTTTAGATCAGAATGTGTCTATGAACAAATATAAATGTAATGCAAATGGTTAAGGGCGAACATTTTAGCCAAAATACTTTTAAAATACTATCATACAGTTGCTTAATTATTAGAAACAACTAAATAAAAGCATGTGACTTCCATGTGATTCTGCTGCATTAAATAAACATTGTTCTGTACACTGGATGAAGCCCAAAACGTAAAATATTTAGCTTATTATAGTCTTAACCACACATCACTGGTCAGGAAATTTGTTCTCTTTGTCTTTAAATGTTTCGGATGTCCACCTTTCTCCCTTGATCTAAGCTCCCCTTACCTTCCATTCATCCCCAGCTCTTCTATCATTTAACAGAATGTGTACTACAGCCTTAACTGGTCCTGTGTCGCCTGATAGGACACACTATCCATGAGTCTAAAAATACACTTGTGCATTTCAACTCACGTGAACGAAAGCCCTGAAAGGGAAGGATTTCGTTGAGTATTGATAACGGAAAAGACAGATTAGATGGGATGGGAACGCTCCCTGATGCTCTCCTGATGTCATCAGAAACTCAATGAGGTCTAGAAGAGGAATGAATTTATGCTTTTAAACACCATACTCAAAAGGCTTACACATCAGGTTACCTTCTCACGGACTTTAGTTACTGATCAAAACACTGTCTGTGAATAGACTGACCTCATCTTTCAAGTGGGGCCTAATGGATGAACACGGAGTGAAATTACAGTGCTCTCTCTTACTGTTAATAAATGGTTTGTGTCTGTGTTATTTTTATTACTGAGAGAGTTATGCAAAATATTCCATCCATTTAGACTGCAGTAATTACAGTCTCGTTAACTCTCTGATAACTCACCCCACGTTCATTTTGATGCTTTGTCTTTCTGATCTATACATTACTGCGTTTATTGCCTGTAAAATTGTTAATTTAACCTGTAAAATCTCTGGATTGCTATTGATCACATTTGATTTGTGCTTTGGTGAGAGAGTAATAGGCTTTACCTTTTAACACAGAACATTGTACACCTGGTAAACGCTTGTCAGGCGTGTGAGTTCTCAGTGGCGCAACCAACAGTCTAACATGTTATCAGGTTTGATCGTATCTCCCCTGCTTGTTTTTCTGGGCCTGGTCTTAAATAGATAGAAGAGTCATCAGAATGTAAGAGGTCCAGGGTAAAAACAGTTAAACTGAAAAGTGAAGGTGGCCTCTTTTACCCTCATAAACTGGGGTGTGAGGATGTGTGTGTGTGTGTGAGTGTGGATGTGTGTGGCCTCTCTGATTCTGGGTGTCGAAGAAAACATGTCACAAAAGGAACCTAATGTTTAACGTCTCTCGCGCAACATACTTCCTGAAACAGGAGGTCTGTGTGTGTGTGCGTGTGTAAAAGTGCTGTCTCATACTCTCATACTCTTGCTAGCGATATTTCACTGACCCACTTTCAACATAAACACAACACTGTTTAAGGCTCTGCAACACAATACGACTTCAACAAGCTACAACGAGGCTAAACAATTACTAACAATTCAGTGTTAGGAAAGTGACTCAAAGGAGAGATTAAATTTGCATTGAAGTTAACATTAAACCTCGCCACAATAACTAGATCTAGAAAAGTGGGCCTCTCATGCCATGATGAGTTTGTTACATTGATGCCTTTGAAGGTTTTAAAGGCAATAGCCCAATAGCTTCAGAATAAAAGTTATAAATTATAAAGATTAGAAATTCTACCACAAAATAAACAAAGCACTACCAAAAATAAAATATAGCACTAAACCGGTATTTATCTTTATATCATTATAGATTTTAATTATATGAACAGGTGTGCAGCCATACCTTTTATAAATAGCAAAGCACTTCACATCTTTATGAAAGAAAAAGGACTAATATTATTGTCAGTTAAAAACACCAGCACAAAAGAGTCACATGCATGCTTTAACAGCTCGATAGTGCTAATTGAGCGAATGGAGTTAGCGCCAACCTTGGAGGCCAACTGTTCACAATCCCCCTCAGAGCTAAAGATAGATTCTCCAACCACGGTTAGCGCACAGAACAGGTTTGCAGAATGACATTACAACTACTATATCACACCCACACATGCACCAACTTACGCACACTAAGACACCCTGCCAACACTTGATCATAAAATATGATGTGCTCTCGGTTAAAAGTGATGTTCCCACACCGTAAAAACATGTTGAAATGACAAAAGAAAGTCACCTTTGCTATTTTATTATGGAGCGCAAATTAGTGACCCAACAGAAATTATGGTTTTGCTTATAATTAATTAAAGATAATACTGAAAAAAATCTACTGAAAATCTAAAAATCTGCTCTTAAAGTGAGTTTGACAATAACGCCTGTTTGAATATATGTATCTGGTTTTCCTGCCTTTCCAGTGTCATGTGATGAATTGCTGCTGCCACGATCAATAGAAAATTTACATCGGCATCTCTTTGCAATTAATTTCCATTCACCACACGCTTTCTGTGGGCGGCAAGAGCGGTTTAATTGCGACAGGCAAACAGTGCAGATTTGTGGAAAAAGTGTTAAAGATTTCCTGTAGCTCAGTGGTAAGAGCATGGCGTTAACAACGCCAAGGTCATGGCTTCGATTCCAGGGATTGCACATACTAAGAAACAATGTATAGTATAATACAATGTAAGTCGTTTTGAATTAAAGCATCTGCCAAATGCGAAATGTAAAGATTTCATTACAATGCATTATAATTTCAGCTAATTTAGTGCCTGTCTGGCTAAATTAGATTGCGAGTGAATAAGATGCAGGTTTAGGGAAAATATAGAGTGGAACCAAAACGTGAATATTCGATTCACTTTAATGGTGGTGTAATATTCTGGGAGTGCGTCTGTACATTTGTGTTTGCTGAAGCGTCTCAGGGTATGAGTGATCATATCTCACGCTGTGTGTCATAGTTACAGTGACTGACAGGAGAATGACAGCGCAGGGGACAGCTGTGCATAATTTCCAGTCACAGATGACCAGCACAATACACAAGGAGAACATATCATTCTCTCTTTCTTTCTTGATGGGTCTCTTCTTGAGAAAATCTCCATTAGGAGGAGTCAACTGTAATATTGAATTCAAGATTGTATTGATTGATTTAGGAAGATATTAGATTACATTAGATGTCTATGGAGGCATGACTATTGATTGCTCACACTGGAGTGAATACAGCGGTCCCAAAATGCATTTGGACACTTTTGGATATGTATTACATCTTAGAAAAGTATTAATCTATTTCACTGCATAGATAACTTAACTTGTATGAGCTATATTTGCAGCAATCTTTAACCAACTGGTCACAGGGTCATCTTTAGTGGATGTGTTTGTAGGCTATATTTTATTTGATACTTGATAAAGCAAAGACTCATTTTTTAAGTCTAGCTTAAGTGCATTTTACTTAATATTGTTCTAAGAATTTAGACTTAATTTAATAAATTACATTAGTTACATTAAATTACATGATTTTAAATAAATTACATTAGCATCTTAAAATTTGGTGCTTGTCAATTTGGTGATTGTCAATTTTGGAACCTGTGTGCTTTTGTAAATGACAGCTTAGCAGTGAATTTGCAGCAATTACTAACACCCAGCTCTTCATTAAAGATAAACAAGGATCGTTAAAGCACTTGAGACAGGAGAGCGAGATGTGTCTTAGAAGATCAACAGACAGATTATGCTCTGTGAAGGAAAGGATATCATCATACACCTCATGACATCATGAGAGTTCTTTGTTCATACTGTTAATTGTTCTTTGATTTGCTGTGAATATCAGATTCACAATAAAGAGTCTCATTGCCATAGATGTTTCATCATTACCAGCATTATGTTCCTCCTGACCACAGCCCAGGCAGGCGGAGTCAGGGGGGAGGGGCTGTTTTGACACTGAGCCAGGAGTTCTGCCAATCACATAGCAACAGCTTGAGTCTAAATCGATGAGGGGGTAGGGAATGAGGAGAAGACATGAACATGGAGAGATGTGCAAAAGTGAGGCAGATGGAGCAGGACGAGTTTATGATTAGGAGGCAGCTGACTCAGGAGTTCCTAGTGTTCAGAGAGTGAATATGTGACTACACTGGGCACATTCCACAGCCTCGGTTCACCCCACCTCCTCCCCCCAAACAGACCGCCCTCATGCCTTTTTTTCCAGGGGGATCCCTACATTCCTTCTCTTTTGCTCTATTTTTCCTTTCCTCATTCTTGATACATCAACACTTCAAACTTGCTTTCTGACAGGTCTGTTCCCTGACCGCAGTGTTTTTAATTGGGCGTGTTTGTCACACAAGAACACAGAGGTAGAGCCCCCTCCCCGCGCCTCTCATTTTATCCAAAACAAAAACATCCTGCGGGCCGGCCTGCTCAGGGCTTCACTACAGGAAACAGGGATTGAGCTGAGGCCAGACTCAGGCCCAGACAATGTGTTATTAGCGCGAAACAATGGAAAATCTGGAAACAATGATTCCTAAACCTTGGTGAGTGATACACCATTGACACTGAGAGATTAACATATGCGGTTTGAGGAACAATTTATTTATAAATTTATAAGCAGGGCCACACAGAACTTTTTCAGATTTAACTTGATCTAACTTATGTTGCAAAGTTTGTGTAATTCAGCTACAAAGGTTTATTTATTATTATATTAATAATAAATAATAAAAATTATATTTTTATTTGTTTTAAAGTAACAACATAACCATTATCCAACTTTTTTTTCATGCATCATTTTGGCTATTGCAGTTACATGTCTCAGAGAATTAACATAAAATATGTTAACACCAGCAGTAACACTAGTAGTAGTACTGTCTTTTTATGGTAGATGAATATTATCAAAATAGTCAAACTTTTATGTGTAAAATATTACGAATGACAGGTGTTAAAATTCTGCAGAAATAAATGCAGCTTTTTTACATCATTCTGTGAGGGTAGATTTCAAACATGTGTAACATTGAGCTCTGCTAACAGAACAAAGCGGGTTAAATGGCCTTGTAAAGTATGTGTAGATTACCCCCAAAGCTACGAGGAACCTAGCCATGGCACCATCTGCCCAACTTCAGCTAATCGCTTCTGCCAGATGGGAGAGAATATGGAGCTTTTTCAAGATTGTTTCTGCAACAATGGTCCTCTAGCTGCCATGGCTATTGTACAAAAAAGGTAGTCAGTGAATGAGATGAATAAAGCTGGGATAATTTATTCACCTCACTTATACCTCATTAAAAGGGTTTTCGCTTTCATGGTGTTGCATCATTCTACCTAACTCAGTGAACATAATATCACAAGATTTCATCTTAATATATTTTCAAGGGTCATTGATTTAGAATTTATTTAGCTCAGGTTTGGTTCGTAAGAGTAGAGTCAGCCATCTTAGATTACTGACAAATCCGCATTCCTTAGATTGCTCCGTGGAGGGCAAAAGGTCACTGAAGCTGTAGCATTCAGCTCAGCTCTTAGTCAATATGCCTGGACTAACCTGCTCTTTAGTTTGATAAGGATTTGATTCAAACAGTGGACATTTTTATATGTGTAGTATGAAAAAATGTAATATTAGGATGTTATGATAACTAAAGCTCAATGACTCTTTGTCTTATGCTAAAGTTTCATTCACATGTGGTCTAAAAAATGTAACAAAATCAATATTGAGTGAAAACATAAATGACTGATAACTCCTTGTAACACATGGAGAAGGGTAAGCAAACTGTGTGAAATGCAAAAGGTTGCAGGAAATTAACAGCCAGGCTTTGAAACCGGCTATATACGCTTAGCTACCAGTTACCTATTATAGCGGTAACCATGGCAATACTAACCTCAGGGCATGGAAAAAAGCAATTTAAAGTTTCTTCTCATAACAACATCAATGCTAAAAAAATGAAGATTGTTTGTTTATACGTAAAACATTTTACAGGGTCTCAATTTACATTAAAATGGTATTTAGTTATTATTTTGATTATTGAAGATAATTTTAGTTATTAACTTTAACACTTAATTTTAACACTGTTTGCATTTATACAAACGTATAATAACGTAAATTGAACATCTCCTAAGACAGTACGCAACAAGGGCATAGTAAACATTAACTTAGAAGTGTACAAGTGAAGGGAAGCAGAAAATGACTTTATAACAACTATTGCTCTTAAAGCAAAATGTTAAACGGGTGCAATATCACCACAATATCACCACCTACTGCTGGAGCGTCAACCCGATACTATTGATGAATTATTAACATTACAATATTATCTTGTGTAGTATTACCATGGTATCAATACTCATGGTTATTAATATCACAGTTATTGTCAATACGGGTATATTGTGATACCCTTACATCACACTGTAATAAGGAAGTCAGGACTGTTTTAGACCTATATAGAAAATACAACATTTTAAATATATTATTTAAATAATTTAAATTAGAGAGAACGCGAGCAAGAAATCTCACAAAGCTATTGAAATCAACGTGTTCATACACATGCTGATTATGATAGCGGCTTGTGCGATGATGTCACAAAGGAAGAGATCTAGTGAAGAGGATGTTGAAACAGACAGACCCGTGTCGGTGCCTGCTGAAGCCTGTACTTAACTGTGGACTGAACCCTGCCCTGGGCTGACAGACTGAGCTGATCCTCACACCATAACAGTCAAATCAGATTTGAGAGGTGTTGTGAATGGAAGTACAATGATGATATTGGAGGGATGGAGCAACGCCACAGATGTTAATCGTGTAATGTCCAACATGAGAAATATATATATATATATTCAGTTGACATGCAGTGAAGTGTAATGCATACGCACACTACACTGCACTAAAAAAATTAATGTTTCTTCCAAACTGGACTGCAAATAACACTGCGACTAACTTTTTGAATTTTTGAATTGAATTTTTTTACTGATATATTGGATTTTGTATATGGATTACATGGATCAGTGAACCTACAGACGAACAGATCCACCATTTGAAACCAAAATTTTAGCCTTTCAGGATCTCAGAAAGCACTTGTCATGAATACTATAAACAACCAAAGCAATATTGCAGTAATATGATACAAGCAAGTTTTAAAGTTAAAACAAAAACACTAGGCTATGGATATCTTACCTGTCACACATAGAAAAGACTTTATCAGTAGAACTTTAAAGTACAGCTGTGAGCAGGTGTTTAACAGGGGTCTATTGAAGACAAATACAGCTGTGGATATCTACACTACTCTGTTACTGTAAACCTTCCAATATCCCAATATCCCTGAATCCCATTATATTTCCCATTATATTATAATCAAACTTAGCAGCCAGTCGGTCTCTCTCTCTTTTTACTTATGCATAAAAATGCATTAACTTTTTATTTCTTATGCAATACCCAATATTTGTGTGTGCTGTGTATTTTTGCATACTGTATTATACATTTTATTTTTTACGTTTTAAAGTTTCAAATTGTGACGGTTAGGATGCTGTTATAGAAAGTAACCTGCCTATGTAGACATTAGGCAGCGAGGCAGTTCATGAGGTTTGTATGGCCCTTGCATAGCATAAAACCATAAGGACATATTCACATAACCAACTGCCAGATGAAAAAAATCAGGTCCATTTCAACCTAGAGGCCACTAAACTTACAGCATGCTGTTTTTGAATGTGAAAAGGGGTCTCTGGCCAGCACGCAAACATGTCACAGTGTGAAAAGAAGCATTCAGATAGTAACATGCAGGTTAATAGGTCAAACTCAGGGCTCAGACTTGCCTCTTAGCGTGTGTCGTTCTGGCTTTACTGGCTTTACTTTAGCGCTATGATCCTGTCTGCTGCAAACTCTGGACTGGGCAGGCACGCAAGGCAAGAGAAAGGGAGTCTGTGGGAAGGCAGAGAGGAAGCTGGCAGGTTCCTCAGCCCCCTCCTTTGCTTTCTGCCTGCCTGCAGTGTTTTAAAATATATCCACACACACGTCTCCCCTTCCAGAGCCACCAGACATTACCTTATAGAAGAATCAGAGGGGAACGTACCACCTCTCTCTCTCAGAAAGTTGCCCCAGTCTATCTCTCTCTCTCTCAGACTCTCTCTCTGTCAGTGCTAAGTAGTGGAGTCTCTGTGTACATGGACTCACATGACTCAACATCTCTGGCAGTCTGAATCTGGCCTCGGTTTTTCCCAGGGGGGGAGAGGGAGAGAAAGTCTGGGGATGGAGAGAGAGAAGAATGACAGTGTTGAGGTGAGGGGGGGTTTGGAGCACTGCCTCGCGCTGGCTCAAATTTCCCGCTTGTCAAGCCTGATGGATTTGGCTAAAAAAAAGAAAGCAGAGGCCCAATGACGGGTGTCTGAATGAGTGAACCTCATTGAACCTCATTGCGGCTTTACTCTCAACCCCGTTTGAAAAAACACGTTCCTCGATAACCCTCGGAGGCCCTGACACCTTCTTTCCGCTTTCCAACAAATATGTTTTTATGCCAGGAGTGGCTAAGAGAAGTGCATTCCAGAAACAAACATCTGCCTTTTCCCAAAGTCCAAGCAGTGAGGAGAAAGAGAGAGAGAAAAGGGACACAAAACACAACTGAGTAGCAGGAAGGTTGGGGATTCCACTGCTTTAATTAAACCCTCCCCTTTTACACACACTTACAATCTAACCATCAAGTTTTATAAGAGACAAACTGCATCATAATGTAAGTTTGCAAATTTACACAAATGTGCTTCTCTAGTAATGATTTTATATGTTGGTTTCAAACACCTTGTACAAAACCCTCTTTAATTAGAATCATTTTGTGAATTCCATCAGAATCAGTATATGTTTCAGTCACAAAACATGAGTGACAGAGACTGAAGTCTCTACCACAGCTGCAATCGCAGATGGTATGAGAAAATACCCTTGTAGTATTCAGAAGCTGGCTAGACATATGGTAAATATCTGTGCAAAGTGCCAAGGCTTTGCTCATGCCTGCAGAAATGCATGCTGGGATGGCACTGGAGAAGATACACTCCAGCAGACGCCAACAGAAAGATCTGTGTTCGGAAAACCGTGACACTGCATCTTTCTCATGTTCCTATTCTTGCTCGTTTTGTTTCTGTTTTTTTTTTCAAGAGTGTTTTTAAAAGGAATTTTCTATATTAGATAATTTTCTACATTCAATATTAGTCTATTAAATATAAATATGAACATATGTTGACCAGTTGTGACAACATGCCCCAATGGCAAGTAATGTACACAAATATTGTACATTTGTGTGTGTGTGTGTGTTTTTCTCAGAAAGCTAATTTAACTGAAGAGCACCTGGTTTCACCTGGCCTAAATGGTTACCCAAGAGCATCTTGAAATATCTTCCCTCTTCTAATCTCATGGTAGAATGTGATACATGATACAGCAGGGTTAAAAATAACCTCCCTCTCTCTCTTTTTGCTACATGACCTTTTGCTTTGTGCTCTGCTTGCGGCCCAGAGCTCTGGAGGAAGCCTTGACGTGCGGATCTTTGACATGGCGGGAACAATCCTCGAACCAAAACACACCCAGAACAGGAGATGGTGTCATAGTCCATATTTTCTCACAGGGCAGTAAAATAAACTTAGCAGCTGGTGTCACATTTGCAATTTGTGAAAGAACCAAAGGAAACGTTTGAAAAGGAGCTACGCTAGCTAAAACAATATGTCTGTTTACACATTGAATACCATTAGTCATATAGAAAAGGCTATCTGTCATGTTCAAAAGCACATTAAATGTCAACTGACCCCTCAGGATGCCACTGAAGGGTGTAATCATGATTCATTCATTAAGACATGATGAAATGTCCATTCTGTCAGTCAACCAATAGACATTTCTGTCATTTAATATTTGGAAATTCTTACCCTGTGATTTCTCTCGTAACGTTTGCCTTGCTGAACAGACGTAAGCCTTCTAAGTTCCATGACATAAGCGGTGAAACTCACAGAAAGCAAATGCTCCTCAGTGCCCCAACGAAAACAAACAAGCATGTGTTCAGTGAAGTCTTGGAATCTTTGTTTTCATATTTGTGTTTATCCGCTCATTTCAGCCTGTTTACCGGGCCTCTGGACATTACATCACTAAGAGCCGGGGGCCCCTGTGACAGACGAATCCTTCACTCGTGTGGTTTCATCTATCAATGCCTTTTATGAGAAAAGAATGCCTGAGAGGGGTGAGAGAGAAGTGAAAGCCATTTATTTTCTTTATAGGGCTCAAACGGAAGACCTGAATCAATAGTTAAACACTATGAATCAAACTCTGGAGGAGGTCCCTCACAACTTCTCTTGCTCACAAACTTGGCATTCTGAGTCACACATTTTAACAAGTCGTTGCCCGTGGACATGAGAGACAGCTGACACAGCTGTAACAAGCATCTTATTTTATAATATCAAAACTTATTTAACTCACTGTTTCCTTTATGTGCCTTTTCTCTCTTTCCATTTCACTGGCTGGCTTAAAGTGAAACACACGTGGTCGTAACATGAGTTATACATCCCCAGTGACATGACTTAAGAAAGCTAAGCAACGGTTTTAACAGCGTGGTTGAGTTTGTGACTTCTCAACGGAGATTAAAAGTAAAAACAAACGCACTAAGCAGCGCTTGCAGCTTTTCCTTCCACACAATCCAGTCATTCAAAGCAATTCCTGGTGCATGATGGGGGAAACTTCACCCACTCAGAGTTGTAAGTGCATGCAACATGCCTCACTATGACATGAACAATGTCTTCTTTCACTGACTGCACCCCATGCTACACATGCAGCAAAGCATGCTGGGAACTAGACAGATTGCTGCCTAATGGTATGCAATTTCTGTGAAAAACTGAGGAGGGATACATGTATAGAGGATGAATAAACGTGCTATGTCACTTTATGTTTGATTCAAGTTCTGAATTGCTAAGCATCAAAATCAATTTGTATTTCTAAGGACATCCTGATAAAACATACCAAATCTTTACTAGGGCTGTTAATTGATGCTTAATTTTTTTTAATTCTTAGTTTATTAATTAATCACACTATATAAGTATGTTAAATTTACAGTCCTTTGTTTTTATGTTAAACGTTTTTATGTTCTATAAAAAGTTCTAAATATAAAAAATTCTATTAAAGTTCATTTGGAATGTATGATCTATGCTATCTGAACTGTTAAGAAAAAATAGATGTGACAAGGTACTAAACCACTCATAATTAGATATTATGATATTTATATATGATATTTCTTGCAGTGAATCATGGATCAATTTCCATAGATTATTATAGTCAGAATAGTTTTTCTATGTAAAGTTAACAGTAAAGTCACTTTGAGGGGTTGAAATGTATTTATATGGTTGATATTTGTAGCACCTGGACAGGAAACTGTGAAAAGGAAGCTTTATTTCCTTTGTAAGACGCTTGACAAACAGAAGTGTGCAAACTAAATAGAAAAGAACAACTTTTAAGGGTTTGGTTCTGTATTGGTGCAATTTTATACTCAATATGGCAGACTTCCTAACTGAAAGATGACTTATGCTGTTTAACAGAGATTTTATCTTAAGATAGCAGAAGGGCGTTCTTCTTTGCTTTCTCTCCAACACTCCACAGGGTGACCACTGCACATGTGCAAGGAGATCTTAAGAGACACCTGTTAAACATTTACCTGCCCCACAAGTGATCGCATACCTCTCTAAAGATGTCCACGGCCTCAATGGTCTCTTATGGAGTGTGGGTCTAATTAAATCTGGCAACGTCTTTGGCCTAAAACGGCTTTTCAATCACGTCCAACAACAAAACAGACAGAAAGTCAACAACATTTATAAAACAAGACTCCCAGCCTTATGCTTAAGGATAAGGTGTACACTCAGATTTGAAGCACAGCAAGACATAAAATTCTACGAAATGGTTCAAGAAACTGCTAAAATTCAATCACTCACAGAAGTCTGTTCCAATGTTTGACTGCTCTGAGAGGAGGTAAGGTTGACAGGTCCGTGTTCGTTAGCATGCGCTGAGATGCTCCTGAGTGACCGTGGGATTCAAACGCATGTTGAGCTGCAGTGCCAGCAGCGACTTTTGCTGGCAGGGTGGTGGGTTTTCGGGGTCTTCAGCACAGGCCTCTTCAACGAGGAACGTTTCTCTGTGTCTCATCAGTGTGGAGTAAAGCTCCGCCTCTGTCACGCTAACACACGCCCCTTAGACTTCATTGACTGTAAACGCCAGCCACACTTCCTTTCCTGTAATGAACAGTTAATTTCTTATTATCTTTTTCAAAACAAAACAAAAAATGTAGTCAACTGTTTTAAATCATGTCTTAAAGATTTCACTTCATGACACCAGCACTGTAATCACATTTTGTTTGAAAAGTGACGTACAGCTTACTTAATAAACGTAACCTCTTAAACTTATTTTGTTGGCCATTTGATCCTGTTTTATATATTTGTTGGCCCGCTAGGAGTGCCAATAAGTCATTCATAACTAGCTTAATTATGTCAGCAAAAAAGCTAGTTTACATAACTGTGAAGGTAAACACTTGAGGTAAACACTACAGAATACACACATTATAGATGTAATTTACTAGCTACTGTAAATACATTCATCAATAGCTGTAACATGACAATGTTAAAAACTGTATGAAAATCTCTGTATGAATAACTCTATGAATTAACATAACCCCTGATATAATTTAAATGTAAATGTCATAGACAATTAAAGATGTCAAGGCGACATTCTTAAATTTGTATTATTCATAAATATAAAATCAAAACACCATGAAAAGTTATACTATATATATGTTAATGTTATAATACAAAATATTTTATAATATAAAAGGTGAAAGTGACAATAAAAACAATAAAAAATACATGCTTGATACATATAATAATACATATTTATTAAGACCTCCTGGAGCAGGCTTTCTTACTTTTGTTTTTGGTTGAAAGACATGTAGGTGTGTGTTAGACAGTCAGAGATGGTAAAATTATACATTACTGCATGTTTTTGCCGTTCTCAGTTTCCATGTTTTCAAACTTAGTAATTGCTGAAATCATTTGCCTTTTGGCAAAGGTGGAGTCCTGTATTGCAAGACTTTCCATGTCTAAACAGCAGACAAACAAACCAAATTATCTTGGTTCACATCTATATATCTGCAAATAAACTATGCAATGCCAAATATTTGTAATCTAATATGTAGGAATTATAACTACATGTAAACTTTCAAGAATGTATACCAAAACACCAACAAAACAAGATCCACAGACTACTGACAACATTATATGCAATGAGAAATGTTATTGTCTATATTATGGTTATTGACAACTGATGAAAATAGTGGTTTTAAATCATTGTAAAAAGAATTTTAACAAATAAGAGCAATACTAAACAACATTTAATATTAAAAGAATATTAAATCAATATTCTTTATTTTTAATAATATTTAAAAAAAAATATTTGTTTAAGTATCTTTCATGAAAATGGAAAGATTTTGTATTTTGAAAAATGAAATGAACAAAAGCAGAATGAACATTGATAATTTAGCAAATTATAAATCATACAGGTGTGCAATTATAACATCTCACGCACATGCAACGGAAAAAATAAGAAAATACACAAAATACACATTTGTTAAGCCATCTCTAAAAATATGCATAGTACTATGAAGAACCATTAAGAAATTCAGAATACTGTCTGTCTCACTGCGGTCTTAGCTAAATAATGAGCACTTTTGGGGCTGTTATATATTTTAAGACACTCATTATTGGAATGACTGGGTTTTGGACTCATTGACCCCTGGCACTTAAACCTGTTGACTGTAAGTTGAGGTCACGGCTATTGACTTCAGGACAGCTACAGGCACATAAATCTGTCCATACCTAATGGTGGGTGGACCAGTTCCTATCAGCTACCTGATAAATCGAGCTTGACTCTGACTGGCTCACAGAAGGATCCATTTATGGATCAATTTGTTCTTAACAGCAGTATTATATGGAGTGTCTATAGAACATTCCAAGCTTTTGAAGTCGGTTACGTTCAGGTTAAGAAACTGTAATTTTGCCCTGTGCACACCCACGACAGGGTCTCACCTCAGGCATAGCAGCATTCCATATGTCAGACTCAACTATATGGCTGAGAATTTTAAAATACCATGTTTAATCTTTTCCATTCAGCAAGTCTTCAGAGTTTAACATAATTTCCTTCAAGTTCAGGTTTCACGCGTTGTTGTTTACCGAAACTGTTCGGCAAAAATGTGTCAAATGGGATATTTTTGTGTGTACTTGTGCTTGTTGCTAAACTTTCTTGTAATATTTTGCTGGTGCAAATGACGCAGCCTTTGTTCGCCCTTAACAGAGTCAACATGCCGCAAAAACATCTATGGAAAATACAGAAACACGTTCTGCAAGCCACACTGCACGTCTCAGCCAATGAGAGGTTTCTGCCAGGCAGCTCAAAGCCACCACCGATACACGGTGTTGATTTGGTAAAGGCACGACCGATTTACTGTACATTCGAGACAGGAAGTGGTCACACCACCCTGGCTGCTCCACGCCCA
>JAZGTJ010005663.1:0-21770 GCA_036877575.1 Botia almorhae
AGATAAGCAGAAGGGGCTTCCTGTTGTGAGTTTTATTCCTAAAAATGTAGTTGCCTTTTGGCCTGCTTTCCATTGCCTTAATGGAGCAGCTAGACGCATGTTGTGTTATATAATACAAACACACAAAGAAAACCTAAAGGGTCAAAATAAAAAAAAGTTCCCATTATGAAACTTCAGATAACTATACTACAAAGGAAAGTACTAAGATTTTCTTAGTACATTTTCTAAGTGTAACGGAATAGGGTTTGTAGCGACGGAGTAACAATGACGAAAGAGCAGAACGAGGAGTAATTAACAGAAAGGTATTTAATAACGTGAACATTCAAACACTAACCATTATTCTTAATCTCAGACGTAGAAACATTAAACGTACAGAAGCATTACCAGACCATAAACATCCACAATGAACCACATACTAAACCACAACAATTCACAATAACTGACAAACATGATATGACAAGGGAGAACTTAAATAGGAGAACCAATGAATGAGAAACAGGTGATCGTGATTAACTAACAACACAGGAAGTAAACCAACTAAGGAAAAAAGGAACAAAACAGGAAACTACAAAATAAGAATCCGGGAACTGTTACACTAAGATTTTGTCTCGTCATCTTTTTTGCTAATTTAAAAAAGTATGAGTATTTCTACATTTTTAGAACATGATTTGTAGAACATGAAAAATAATTGTAAGTTCAAGGTATATGCTGCACTAGGTCCCTTTTTAAAGATGTTGCTGTACTTTCATTAGAGAACAAGACAAAAAATATTAATTAGGAAAATAGACTTTGAAGTTGAACAGAAAATGAAGTTTTCTTAATGTCTTTTTCATCTCTTTAAAGAGAAAAGGAAGAAAAAGATAAAATCACTGATGTCCAGTCTTGCAGAGAGTTGTGCTGCTGTGGTCCAGAGGGCCGAAATGACTCTGTCACTAGGGTGAGAGATGAAGCAAAGCTTTGTAACAGCAATTCTTATTAATCATCTTGTACAAGACCTAGATCCATGAGGGATGGAAAAAAATCGATCCACTTCTCAAAATGTATAGCTAAGCATACAGCAGGAAATTCAATTAGCTCTTGCTAGCAAAACCATGCGTGCTGGAGGATTCAATTAACTTGAAAAAACATTGCTGTGTGAGCGAACACTAGATGTTTGGCAACATCTTTTGGCTTTTTCCCATTACATTTGAAGGTATGATCTCCTGTTAATAATAAATTGCTGGTGGAACTGAGATTATAGAACACCTGTGAATCTAAGGTATAGCAAATTCCTGGACAGCAACTGAATTCAAATTTTGCAATGGAGAACCCTCAGAGTCGGTTTAAAGTATCTCACCATTGAGGAGAAAATGGAAAACCTGGAGTGGAGTTGGAGCAGAGAAATTACATAACACGGGGTTGGGGGGGAAGATGTCGCTCAGATTAACTCAGACACTTAAATGAAACATAACCAAGAACACCATCAAGTCTTTTGAGCTATGAAAGAGCAACCTCTGACCAAAGAATGTTCCTTTGGGATGGTACATTGGACTTAACTCTTTCTAATAAACCCATGACCTGATCCTTTAGTGCCTGTTACTCACAGATAGAGGTATATACCTGACAGAACAAGAAATGACCCCACAATCTCATTGCTAGACAATCATTTAAGATCCTGATACAGGAAACCCACAGCACTCCACGTATGAATGTCTTTTTTATCTGACACACACAGTTGAGTTTGTGGATCTCTCTGCAAATAAGCTAATAATCAGATGTGTTAAATAAGGGTGAATTATAAGGGTGAATTAAAATGTTCAGTGCTGTAGGTCACCTGTAGGTGACCTGCTGTAGGTGCTGTAGGTGATTAAAAAACACTGTATTGAGAGCAAACCAGAGGGACCTGATATTATTCTTTAGTTGTTGTGGTAGCATGAAGTAAGGGTCATTAAATTATGTTAGACATAAAATAATGGCCCATCAGTCCAGTTGCTTTACAGACAACATGCTCTTTTCTACCATAAGGGCAACAGACCTGCCCAGAGCTGTGATCAATAGGCTTGTAATGCACTATAAACTTTTAACAGGTGGTCGGGCAGGCAGGCCAGTGGCGCGATCTCCCGCCCGCCTCCAAAGCATGACAGCCTGTTTGTGGATCATAAAAGAAGAATTACAGTGGTATTCGAAAGCCTTTCTGCTACGATTGTTCCGTTAAGGCTCTTCAGTGAGCAAACTAATTGCAGATTCTATTTGCTTTGACATTTGTAGCCACAGGACAACAATAGAATGTCCATTTGAAGAAGATCATGAGTGAGTTACAGCAAGAGAAGATCTGATGAACTTTAATGACATTTCAGGGAAAAACTCTTTTTGGATTGTTTCGCATTCTTACAGTTGAAATAATTTTTTAAAGGTTCCATGCAAATAGATATTCTGTCGCATAAAAAAGCCCTGATGATATTCTCAGCCCTCGCCCTTAAATTAAATTTAAGCCCTCAAAAGATTTATTCAAAAAAGGAAAACATTAGAAAAACTGAATGTTTGTTTTCTTAATCACAGTATTTGTGAAAAAACAGCAACTTCTGTCTCGCAGTGAGAAAACTTGTTATAGATTTTTCAATGAGGACAGATAGTCCTCCCACCTATAGACCTGTATCATAGCTGTCACCACTGTGATGTGTCTGCCCCTCCTGGATATGACCTTGATGATTAGTGATGCAGTCTGCTCCTGGGTGGCAGACACCTCCATCACCTGTCAAACCTGCTAATGTAGCCCTTTGAGTGGCTCCATGGCAACCTCTAATCTCAGCTCCTTAGGATTCGTTCACGTAAGATAACAGTTGGTGTATATATAATATACAATTTTTAATTTGCATGGTTTTCTTAAATGCAGACTGTGTTGGTTAACTCTTCTAGTTAAGGTCACCAAAAGTAGTATGATGGTTTTCTGAACACTACACCATGTTGTATAACCATGTTTTAGACATGCTAAAGTAATACTCTGGTATTCCTTGATACCTTGAAATGACCAGAGGATCATGGCGTGTCATGTCAATAATTTGTAATATAAATATGGAATACAACTTTCATCTCTCATTATTGTCTCATTATAAATGCAGACTGATGCCACATACTCAAGTCTATGTCATTGTCCAGTATCATGATACTACCATAGTTTGTGGAAATGGTAGCATTGCAGATCTAAGATTTTAGGACACGTACCATAATAATACCATGATATTCTTTGAAAATAACTAAGATTACCATACATTAATGGTAAATTACATGGTAAATTAATATGGCAGTCTTTAATAAGAATAATATAAGTAATCATAACTACTGCAATAGTGTATATAATGGTTTACAAAATCATGCTTTTATTTTTATGGTACTTTTCATGGACATCATTTTCATGGACATAATTCAACACCCGGCTTTCATGTACAGAACACAGTGTGCCAGACATGGTTGTGAGATTTAACTTCAAGACACTGCAAAGCATATCTGTCTCTCACACTGCAGATGTGAACTCATGTTCTGTCTTTTATATCATGCTGGGAGAAATCAGATTTCTGTGTTGTTGGATCAAGAGAGTTAGGCTGGTATATTAATGCATGATGATCATGGCAGGCTTTTCAAGATACAAGCAGAGATACAAGATCCGGTCACTGTTCTCCTCAGGGGGCATGGGCTGGGCCAATCAGATTAGCATTTCTTAATTATTACCCCTCTTAAAACTACTACACTAAAGAATCTGTGACTAGTTAGAAATGACTTCTCCATACACAGTATTTCCTGTTTTGCAGTGTCACTTTGTGTGTTTGTATTATATAACACAAAATGCGTCTAGCTGCTCCATTAAGGCAATGGAAAGCAGGCCAAAAGGCAACTACATTTTTAGGAATAAAACTCACAACAGGAAGCCCCTTCTGCTTATCTCTCTAACATGCAAAATCTCGCTCCTGAATGTCACTCACTTTGATGAGATAACCGCTTTTTCCTTTATATCCTTAATGAATAACATATTATTCATAACATATCTTCCAAAACCTACAGTAGTAAGATGACTGACTGTATACTGCCTATATAAGCAGCTGTGTTTTAAGGCAGCAACCTGAAATTAGATCAAATGGAAGCTTTTATGAGACCCAGATGGAATCTGCTGATGTTTTTACTTTAAACTTCCATTCATGTTTTTGAAGACTGTGAAATTCTGTGGAATGGATTTGAATATGGCAAAATGTGTTAAACGAAGCTGTATGGCATAAAGTATGGCATTCTCATCAGTGGCTAAAAGCAATATAAAATTGGCAAAAATATTTAATAAATTTATATGTTAACACAGGATGTGCTGAGCTATGTAAATGATGGCCATTCCAAGCCTATAAAGCTTTCTGTGAAATTCCGTGAGTGCAGATACTGTGTGGGCCTGCTAACAATTGAGTGATTTTGAATGCTCTACATAGGCACACACACATGTTGTCCAAAATTATAATTTTACATTTTTAATAAACTTTTAATTATTAATACGGAATATAATATCTTAATAAATATTATATAATATACAGAATTATACCTTTTGCAATTAAGTTTTAAAATAAATATATTTCAAATTCACATTTTTCTTGCCTCGTTCACAATATTGGAAATACATTTTTTCAATGAACTTGTTGCAGTGCATTTTGGGATTGCTATCACTGTCAATGATATGCAATGTTGCTGTGGAAGAAGATACCTTAGAAGGCAGCATAACTAAAATAAAATGCTGTCAGATAGACAGCACACTTAGTTTTGGAACAGAACAATTGTACTTCCTAGTCAATGTGTCACATCACGTTAGAGCACTGCAAACATGCATGTGTCTTAAATTAGCAGGTGCAGTGTCTTTGGGTTGAAAATGGGATAGAAAGGCATTGAGAACAGGCATTTATTATGCCAAGTGAAGAGCCCTGTTAACCTACATTGGGTATATGCCTGGCCTTTTACCCATATGCTAGAGTCTTTACAGGTTCAAAGTGGCAAGACTTCACTGTAGCATGTTAGTCACACATTGCAGAATGAGGTGTGCATTACAATAAGAGACCCTAAAATCAGCTTGGCCCACCTGGGCCAGACCTCTTCCAACCAGCTAACAGCCTATCACCATGACTGACGTGCTGGCTAGTCTTAAATGGAAGCAGGTTCCTCCTGCTACTGAACATGCTGTCTCACAGTCTTCCTGCAATCCATTCTCATAAATATTTGTATTCTCGTATATAAATCTAGGTTTTTGTGGAAAAACATGAAAGCAGGAAGCTGTAATGTGACATGTACATTATGCTATTTTCTTGCTCTCTATAAGTGATGTAGTTACAGCTTTGTTAGTTTTCTGATATTCACTGAGAGTTACTGTAACTTCATGTATTCTTAGTTTACTTTTAGCATTCTTGTCACTGTGTGTATGATGTAATATAACTAACGAACAAAACAAAGCAAGCACAGTAGGTAGATGATTAGCTTGCTATTTTACATTTGTTGTATTTTTTTTTATATTGGTATTGTTGGTTAAATTTAATTTTTTAAGTTTCCTAAAAAATTGTTTGCTTTTATTTTGTGTGCAAAAGTACACACAAAGTTCCATTATTTGCTAAGCCTCTCTCCCATTAATTTCCCATCAAATGACAGGACGCAGCTAAAAAGTACCAAATTGTCTATACAGACATTCACTCTCATCTGCATTAATGCTGATTGCATTAGACAAAACAGATTTTAATAAGATTTTAATGGCATCTACGCACATTACCGGTGAAAAATAGAGCTTTTGATACTCTCAAGCTCGGCTGAATTGTTTTTCAGGGGATGAACCTGGTGCTCTACTGCTTACCACAGAACTTTGAAAATGGCTTCTCCATAACCTTCTTCAGAACTCTTGGGCACCTTTCAAGTGGACAGATTGAAGTAACTTTGTTTAGTAACTTAGTCATGCCATCATGGCAATAAAAAGAGAATGCGTCTGCCAATGTTAGCCACCTGTTCCAAAGACTACAATAATGGGTATGTTATTACAACCTCACACTGCTGGTGCCAAGACACTGAGAAATTCATGAAAAACAAAACTGTTTCAAGAGAAAGAAAAAAACATGGGTGAATAACAGTTTGGGTATAAAGAAGATCTGCAAGCAATTTATGCAGAGTAGCATTGCTTCTTTTTTTATTCCCCTTGTTTTTTTCCCATGTGAGCCAAATACCACAGGCCTCAATAAAGAAACAGAAATGTGGTTTAATGAAGTTCATAAATCTGTGTTATTTGCTGCCAACTTCGAGCGCCACTAAGTGTGTCTACTGATCCTTCCCCTCCTCGTTCACCCGGCTCCCGCCCACCCTGGGCTAAATCTACACTCTTATTAAAGTTACACATTTTTAAGCCTGTCTCCTTTACGACCACAAGATCTTGATGTCATCTTCTTTTCCATTGCAGCTTTCTGACTAAAGTTCCATGGAGCAAAGTCTGTCAACCGTCCAGCCCCTTTTGCTTCAGCCCAACACACCGCCTTTTGGGATAGCTATTCTGATTGTTTCTGATTATTATACTTTACCACTCTGCAGAGGGCAACACTTCATTAAGGACAAATTCGCTAACACCTGGTATGTGTTTATTAAGACAAAACCTGGCACATTATTGGCTTCTGAATCCTCTGGTATGAGGGTGAAACCCTCAGAGCCATTCTGCCTCTTTGTGCACCATAAACAAATGAAAAAGCAATAAAAAATACCCAGCTGCTATACCTTGTTACAAGACGGCGGGGCTTCTAATAACATCGGAAATGTTTTCTTTTACTAGTTTTTTTATGCAAAGGCATTTAAACACATTCATTTTGTTCCAGTCACCCGCTGTACAATAGATGGAACATAGTAACATGTTTCAGATGGCGCTTTCTATTCAAAATGAGTAATGCTTTTGTAATTAAAGCCCTTGCACAAATGCTAATGATTATTCCTCTACACCTTTTACCACAAAACAGAGATGTATAAATAAATCTGTAAACTAACAACAGTACATTGTGAGCCTAAAATTTAAAATATATCATTTACATCTACCATCCATGTCAGTGAAGTATGGTCAGTTCCTCGAATATAATAGATCATTAAAATACCACAAACTAGGCAACCCAGGACTTTTCAACAGGCTGGATCTGACTAACTAGCTCAAGATGAATGTTTCATCCAAACCTGAGCCTGTTGTCACTGAGAGGAATAGCAGTAATGAATATAAAGGTTGAATGTATCCTACGATTATTTCAAGCATTTGAATAACCCGCGGAGACCTGTGTGCCTACGGGTACTAACTGTTGTCCAAATAATAAAACATTTTACTTCAAATATTTACTTCAAATAATTTTATTTTCAAATAAAATTAAATTGTAAGATATAAAGTCACAAATAAAATAAATAAAACTGATAAACAGAGCATGTGTATATAACATTACAAAGGAGACAACATGACCACCACACAACATAAACTGCTATAATAATAATATTATTTAATATTTCCAAACCTACAGTCCATTCAAATTAAAAATCTTATCAGTACATATGTTCCCTGGGAATCAAATCCATAATCTTGGCATGGTTTCCAGTACCAGTTGAGCTATCGCAACAACTTTCTAGTTGTCCATTCAGAAGGCCCTGTTATTGCTGGGCCCAGAGAACAGATTATTTTTCTCTTTTCTTTATTTATTTTACATTGTGCCAACAGTCACTGGCACATATTCAAGTGCTATTCATGTGCTATTCAGGCTTGTTTTCGTGTGTCGGCCCATAGCAAGCCTCTCAGCTTGTGGCCATTGAAAATCAAAGGCCCATTCCATAAACTATCCTTGGAGTCTTATGAGGTGGCCATAAGCAAATCCTCCATTTGTGAGTGCAAATGAATGATCACACTATCAGGAGGATGTCAGAAGACATATCGTCCCTTTGACAGCTAGAATTACACATACATTGCACTCTAATTAAACTGCTGGAGAACATCAGGAACTCTGTCATGCATTCATCTGAATCATCTCGAGACACAGCAGCAAGATGGAAGACTTACTTATTTGAGCTTTAAGTTGACAGGGCACAGGACTACTCTCAGAAGTTAATATCTCCAACAGCTCTACTCTTCATCATAGACTGTCAAGAGTCCATTCTGAAACCCATCTGCGCTCCAAGACTGCATGCGGCTCCATATGGTGCTCTCATCTCAATCACGGTACCCCTGTCTAAATTTGACACGCCGACCCTGTGCACATATGGTGAGTGTGTAGCTTTTGGATCAATTTTTGGAGTCATTGGCATGCACGTAATATAAAGTGCATTGGCAGTAACTACAAGGACCATAAATGATATCAGCCAATGAAACTGCAGTAAATAAAAGTCACTTACCGAGACTAAAAGGAGTGTACAGCATTGTTAAAGGCAGAACATGTTGCCCTTATGCTCCGCATGAGAAAAACTATGTTGTTAAAGTGCTGTCATGGTAACACAAACCACAGAACCATGGGAAAATATTACAGCATCATGTGAAGTTATTCCAAGGTGAGACCCATTTCCTGTTCTTGAGAGGCTCTGATATGTCTCTTTAAAGCTTTTCTGGTCCAAGGTCAGCTGTTAGCTTTTCATACGATGGAAAAAATTCAAATCATGCGTTTCGCATGTGTTTCAGTACTACCTGCATAAGCAGACCTCCTAAGCCCTCTCCACGATGCTGCTATCCTCGTCATGTTGGGCTGAATGTTAATTTCAGGTCATCTATCTTTTATAAACAGGTGAACTGCAGTATTTAGGTAAATACCGCACCCTCCCATTCACCTTCTTTTAACCCTCTTTCCCGTTTTGTTAGCAAAATTGCTTTTTCCTATGAGTGAGCATCTCCACAGCTAGCATCAAGAGGTCAGTGCTTTAATTTCCGACTCCAGTTAACCATTTCACAGTAGGCAGACCCAGGTGTCATGGATATGTTTGGTGAAAGGGTTTTCAATTTCTCTGCTCAAGGTAAGTGCAGACTGGATTTCTGGACTGTGCGTATGTGCGACTGCGAGTACTGACTTTCACCTCCCACTCCCAAGTCGGATAAACAATTATATCATGAGCTGAAATAGAGTCAGCCTACCCTTGGATTTAATATTTCACTTTAAATCTTTGCACTAACCATTACTAAGTCGAGTTTCCTGTATATTATTTCTAATTCATATATTAAATGATTGATCAGGTTGTGTTTGGATATGCTACCATCTTAATACCACAGACTGCAGTAAAAGCTTTTCTGTAGTGCAGTGAATGCATGTAGTGATAAAATGTAGTGAAAAAGTGCTGTAAATCGCATTAAATAAAAGCATCTGCCAGATGCATAAATGTAAAGTACCTTTTGAATAAGCCATTCAATACCATCCCAAGTCAACATTTCTCAGTTGAATTACTGTTCTGAGAATCCAGATGTGTTTTCCAATCATATTTATTTTTGGTTAATAGAAATATGGATGTTCAGATCCAATAGATTAGTCCTCATGATGAAAACACAAGAAGTTTTCTATCACCGTACATGGGAATGTACAGCAAACCCATGTTAGCATTGTTTCATAAGATTCTTGGTGGAAGTAAAATAAACTCATGTGTGTTTTCCACTTTTATCCAATGTTTTCCTAAAGTGCTTAAGGGATTGTGTGCAAAGCAAAGTTTTTTTTTCACAGCTTTGCCGAACTCTGAGGCACACATCTTTCCCACTATTGTAAAAGGAATATGGATGCCCTTGGTCGACTGGAAAGTGCACGCTGGGGTTTATGAAGCAATTTGTTAACAGGGTTCATAGCTGGCAAACTTGTTTGTTATAACTTTGAGAATGCCAGCGATGTATCTTATTCACGGTACGAACGTGGGGGTCTTTTATCCACTTTGAAAACACAACGAGTTAGACAGATAACGCACTCCAAACATCATCTCATCGATGGTGTACAACGCCATCACTCTCTGGTTCTTCCTTAATTTCAGCAGCCCTTCCCTTCTAGCTTAAGAACGCAATGCTTGATCCACACCTTCTGTTTTTGTTAAAGAAACACTGAAGCGTGCTTTCCAATCTAGAATGCATTTCCCCTTGAGCTCTTTCTCCATCCGCAGCCAAAAATTGCAACCTGAAAGAGTACAAGGGGACTGTTGAATGGTATAGAATGATGGATTTTAAAGCCAAGATAGAAGAGAGTGTAAGAAATAGTTTGGCTCCATTGCAAAAAGAAAAAAATCAACATTATGAGCAAAAGCTGGTGTTGAGTCACAGGGAGCATTACAGACAAAAGAGCAATTGTGCACTGCCGAACACATGGCCAACAAAGTTAAGCAAATGCTCACAACAGCTGTAGCACCATTAATGGGCAGCAGCACCATTATAATGTGCATTCAGTCCATTGATGTTCCCTGCATCTCCTGATTAAAGGAACAGTGCACCCAAAAAGCAAAATTCTGTCATTTGTTGCTCACCCTCATATTGGTCTTTCTTTTCACAGAAAATCTTATTCAAAGTTCTGCTTACTAAAATAAACAGGCCTTTGCGATCGGTTACTTAGTGAGAACCAATCGAGTTTAGCATTACTGACACCAAACCTGATGCAAATGAATACAGGCACCTGGAAAATCTTTTAGATGTGTGTCACACAAGAAAATGTGTCACAGAAGAAAGAAATATGGGTCATATGGGTTTGTATCTACAGTGTGAGTAAATTATGACAGAATTCCTATTGTTGGCTCAACTAACACTTTCTGTTAAACTACAAACAACACATTGCCATTTTTATCAGGGACCATTATCAGGGATAATGTCATTGCTCAGGGGAAAATACAACACATGAAGCAGAATAGCCCCACAAAGACAGGTAATCTAACAGTCCCAGGCCAAAGATCAGCCTCAGGCGATTACATGTGATGCTTAGGATAATACACTATCAGTTCTAGCACATCCTTGAGAAGTTGATAATTTGGAAGCAATAAGACACTTTGTGGCAGAATACCAAAATTTTCCCGCCAGAAGCAATGATGAGGAAGCATAGAATATGTTCAAGTGGAAGGAAAAAAGGGTCCAGTTATGAGGAGGATAAATGTGTTAACAAAGTCAAATAGTACATTTGACTGCTCAGTGCCTTTTTCACTCTTTCTGTATGATGTCACCTGTTGGAAATTCTGTTGTCTCCTGATACCTTTCAGGGCAGGTGAAACAAGGCAGTTTAATGCATGTCCTAATGTTGCTTCACAGCTTGCTGTCGGCACAGCAACTTTAAACGAAGGGAGGTGAAGTGGGTCACCCTCAAACGCTGGAGACGAGAATCTCTGCTGTCAGGCTGGGAGGCAGTCTTGGCTTAGATCTGCCTCAAGCCTCTTTAATAAGGGTGACAATCGCAATTCTGCACGCATACCATCTCCTCCAGCGCCCGGACCGCAGCCAACCCCTCTCTGAATACACACTGCTAAGACGTAAAATTTTCGAAAAAAAAATTATCTTACCTCACCGCTGTTCGATTACAACATTTTAAGGTGAAGTGTAATTTTTTTAATATTAAAATATTTTTTCTGTTTCATGTGTAGAGACAGCTATTGTTAAGGTATTAGTGGCTGGCTTTTTGAAAGGTGTAAACACTGTGACTTTGTAGTGCTTTCAAAATTTAGTCTTCTTTATTAGAGCATCCTTACCAACCCAATGCAGGAACACCATGTTGGCTCAACCATGTCTCAAATGTGTCTCCTGTGACTACTATGATTCGGATTTTGAGGGGAAGGTCTTTGATTTCACCACTACATCAGTGGTCTTTCTTAAAATGTCTTTCTTTTCATCATTTCTTTGTCTATTCCAGATGACCTTTCATTGGCTTAAATTAAATATAGTCTATGGCGTAAGGGGTAAGGCCTACCTGTTCGTCTGACTAATGGAGGGTAGGCAGGAGTTTCTGGGGAAATAGTCAATAGTTTGCCATTTATGTTTATGACACTTGAGGAGCAAAAATGACACTTTAGCCTTTACTCTGGAATCTAAAAACACTCACAGCCAGAAGCTGTAACCTCAAACAAAGTTAAACCATTCTTGTGTGAAAACAGAGGTTTCTGGGAAATATAGGCACTTTTTTATCAGCGCTTACTGTTTTATTATTGTGTAGAAATATGGAAATTCCATGATTTACTGTTTAAAATAGACCAATAATTCCAAAGCTGGAAACAACTGTAACAATAAGAACTTTACTACACATGAATAGTTAAAACACATGAGAAAAACACACTTTCCGAGCTTTTATTTATTTAAGTTTGTAGGGGAAGTCATGGCAAATCTTACAAGATGCCAGACCTACAGTCATGCTTTAAACAGAAGGTTTTGTGACCTTGCTCACAGGTTTGTGGACACAATGCAGACCATCACACACACACACACACACACACACACACACACCTTACTCAAATAAACACAAAGAATAAATTTGGGCAAATGACTGGCCTCCTGGAAGTAAGGATGTTTTTTTAGAAAATATAATCTGTTATAATAGCACAAAAGAGACATTTAAAGAAAACAGTTTTTAACATTTTACACATTCTGGCGATTTTTCTTTTTTCTCTCATTAAACAGACCACAATGTAGGAATAGTATTTATATTTTCTATTACCTATTAAAGTGACAGTCAGACAGTATTTATATCATGTTTTGACATTCTGCTATTATCTTCATTTGAAGTAAATGGGACAAATAAGCTTTCATGAAAGTCAGGTTCATTCATACCCTGATATGTCAGCATGGAATCTGCACTGTGCAAACAAATCCAGCTTTCCTAGACGAACCAGACAGATGTAGAAAAAACACACAGATCCACTGACACATGGCACACACACATATAGAAAACAGACACTGTGCCTCTTCATTACAGGATGAAAGTGCCCCTCTGTGATCCAATTGTGCGGTTTTGCCTTGACATCCAAACAAAATACCACTCTGTGCACCTCACATTCTCCTTGTGTCTGTAAATGTTTTTGACTATGGAAACTTTCTGTGCATCCAACCAAAGGAGCACTGATCCTTCTCACTTTAGTATTCATAGTTCTGATTTTCATATTAGTCAAAATGGGTCCAGGTATAACAGTCAAACAAAAATGTCATGACGTCAACAATGATTCAAAGTTTTTCCAGCACTTGCGCTCACAGACGCGGTGAATCAAGAATGATTTTAAAAAAAGGAACAAGTGATGCTAAAGCAAATGTTACTATTACTAGTTCTCACACTCAGGGTTAAGGGTTTGAACAAACACTAAGTAATAAACTTTGGTGTGTAACTCGCCTTGATTTTTGCCTGGCAGATGATAAATGGACAAAAATATTCCATATACTTACATTAATGGAGGGACTCAAGCTATAGCTGGGGCATTTTCTGGCATTGGGTGCTGGGGTAAAAGGCTATGTTTTGTCCACAGATTCTTGTTCAGACTGCCTTCTCTCAGCATTTAGAGGAAGACAGCAAATCTTGGCAGCTTGTGATGTTGCAAAAATAATGAGTAATCTCTCAAACAATGTGATGTGTTGTTAAGCATGTGTGGTTGATGCCTGACAGTTTGCAGTCTGACTGCTGCTACAGGATAATCTAGAGTGTAGGTGTGTGTGTTTTAATTAAAGTTACATGTGAACTGACAAAAGTTGAATTGAGAGGAAAGAAGGGAAAAAACTGTCTCACTTTCTTGTCTTCAATTTGAGGCTGCTTCTTATCTCCATTTACTCTTGGCCACTGCTGAGGTTATCTCCCAAATTACTCACAGAACTCATTTATTTCTCAAATGAATCTGGCTCTGTGGAGTCAACCCCTGCCACCAGTCTTCTTGCTTTAAAACTGAACGATCATGGCGGACTTCCTGCAAAGCAGAGACGAATCAGCACCAGCGTGATTGAAATCAAAAGCTCACAGGCGAACTCTGTAAAGCTGTGAAGAATTGCAAACATGCATTTAAACACACAGGTGTAATCACAACAAATAAACCCAAAGCACACATGGATCCATTAAAAACTCGAAAACAGTAAACAGCACACACTAACTTAAAAGCCTAATAAGACGTTAATGCAGCAAAACAGCAACCCGCTCTCAAAACACTCACAACACACATTTAGGTCTTATGTGTATCGTCTTAGATTTTGATTTTGCCTGGTTTTATTAGCTGTCATTACATGGACCCTAATAATCCGCTTTAAATCCGACTAGTAGCCAAGTCCAGATAAAAAGACCCATGTAATAACATCAATCAAACCAAACTGGGCAAATCCGATTGGAATTTAATTTAGATTGAAAGGGGCGGTATAACCACGGATTTGATCATCCGTTCAATATTAGCCATGTAAGCAATCATTGTTTCCTGCAGTTAGGATTTTGTCTGCATGCTAATGACAAAAGAGACGAGAACAGAGGTTCTGTTACCAGTTAGGTTAGGTTTTCCATAATTTACAGAATTTTTAAACCATTGACAGGTCATTCCACATGCTCTCTTTTATTTTTGTAACAGATTATACAAAAAAAAAACATTTGCGCTTTTCATACAAGGTACGTTGGCCACCCTCTCTTTCTTCCTTTGTCTCCCTGTGTTCCATCTGTGTGTGTGTGTGTGTGTGTGTGTGTGCGTGTGTGTGTGTGTGATAAAAAGTAAGAGTACTCTCAGCCAAATGACAGTTAGAAAACCACATGTTTAAATGCATAACATTTCTGTGTATGCATGTCATAAAATCTATTACAATTCTAAACTTAGGATATATAGTAGAATGATTTCAAAAAGTGTCATGTAGCTATCTGTGTCTAATCTGTCAAGATCTCCATCTCTCAGCATATGTGCAAGCCTATCACATAGTTCTCTGTTTTTTCTCTTTCAAAACATTTAATAGGGTGTCACTGGTTAGCATGGGCAGTTTGCCCCTGCTTGTGTATGCTGTTACTACAACATTATGCTCTTGAAATTGTTTTTGTCAATTGACAGACACAATTTAAAGGTAGCACTGTTTTAGGACATTTTTTAGCATTTCAATTTTTGCTGACCAATAGCAGATGGGCAAAGTGTATGAAAGGACTGTTAGTAAACAGTCACCATTTTTGCAATTCCATTTGGTGAAAAATGTCATTTGGAATTTGAGTCTGTTCCTCAAATAAAGCTACAGTTTGGCTTTAAAGGACTTGAAATGTAGCATGAGTCAATGTTTGGAACTTAACAGATCCTGGTCACTATACAAAATGCTTGTTGTATGGAAAATAGTAGCTCAGGCATTTTGGAATATTTGTTCCACTGCAAAAACAAAACCATTAACTAAAAACAAGTAAATGATGACAGATTTGTTTTGGGCTGAGCCATTCTTGTAATATTAAAACACCAAAACAGAAAAGAATGTTTAATAAAGCTGTCCTCACAGATTTTCTATTTAACTGAAGACAATTCGTTGATATGACTGATCTAGTTTATCGGTCAGCATATTGCATAACAGGCCCTTTCTAAAAGCTCCTTTTTCAGGGAGGACTGACAAATAGAAATATTGTGCACAATATTCACAGGCTTTTGGTATGTGCTCCACAGAGAGGACAGCTAAACCAAAACATCTCAAAATTAGGAACATGTCCACACGGCTGGAGAAGGTTTTTCAAACTCTTAGTAACTAAGTGTCAAGAGACACAATGGTTTTTTCTGGGGACAAACCTCTATAGAGTGCTATTAAGAGTAACTGACACTTAACTTTGGCTATAAAGCAGGAACAAAAAGAATTCTTAAATAACTTTTAAAGAAATGAAAAAGAATAAACAATTATTAACAAATTATTTAAAAATCTTGTTCTGCTTGATGTGTCTGCATGTCAGGCCTGCTAGAGGAAAATCTCTGAATTTGGCTGCATTTGTTTTCTCTCTCACTCAATCATTCGCTCTTGCTTCCCTCACGACCATCTGCTTTTACTTTTCTCGGCATGTGTGACAAACAGCAAAGAAATTCCAAACTCAAGTCTCTCTAACCCCAGACTATCCCCTTCCCCAATCCTCTCTCTCTCTCTCTCTCTCTCACACACACACACTCTCTCTGTCTCTCTCTTTTCTTTGGCAGGATGACTTGTGTCTCACATGATCACTTTGCCAGCCTGCAGGGTCCTTAAACAATTTTGAGAGGAGAGAAGAACTCAGTGAAAAGATGAACAAGAGGCTGCAATTGAGAACAAGAGGGGTGGGTTGGCATCTGTTTAGAATTTGGAAGTCTTGCCATTTTACCAGCAGGATGCCTGTAAATTAACCGGCAACTACAAGATATTTACTTTGTCACCACAGCAGATTTGGGCAGCATCCAGATTTGAATGGCAGCCATTTTGGATATCATAGTGACATCAGCTGTGTTTGAGGGTGACTGGGGTAAGTGGGGTGTGTTGGCGTGAAGTGAGGTGGGGCTGATGGTACAAGAAATGTTATGGGAGGATAAATTAATAAACTCCAGCAAATTAATTATGCAAATGGGTTAGTGCAACTAATAACCCTCATGGGAAATCTAGTTTAGGCTGGGAGCTGTGTTGTGGAAGATGACAGCTGGTTTCTAGGTGGTTCAAGCCAGTCATTTGCTGGATGACCAGATATCGGTGCAAAAAACAGCTTGACTTAACTTGACTAGACCTAATGACCAGCTGGGATCAGGTTTTGAGCTGGTCTACGATTGTAATTAGAGTAAAATAACCCCATATTAGTGAAAGGCATACAAATTGTGTTATTTTTGTGCACAGAAAGATAACTGTTGTTGTAATGTTGATGAATCTGTATTATTGAGAGAAGCCCTTGGGTTACTAATTAGCACAGTACATGCCTGAAATGTGTCTCCACATAAAGGCACTTGTACAGTCATTTGTCACTTTGTAAACATATCCTCACGCTCTCTAGAGATGCACAGTCACCTATAAACAGCAAAGTCTTCATTTAAAGCCAATGTACTACCCTTAAAAGTAGTTAGGACACTTTAAATATAGCCTTACACTACAATCTTACTTTACATTTTTGTATTTGGCTGACGCTTATACAAAGTGACTCTCAGTGCATTCAAAATACACATTTATTTAGCAGTATGTGTTACTGGGAAGCAAGCCCACAACCTTTGCATTGCTAACACTATGTTCTACGAATTGAGCTACAGCAAAACCCTAACGCTCGTACGTGGAGAATGCAGACACTTCTTTCATAATCTTTTGCAAGGTTAAAATCCAAATGCTAATATTAATATATATTATCTACAAAACATCTAGCATATGTTTTGTCATTTAAAGAAAGCAGTTATTTGTTTGTCTTTGCTATTTAAAGCATAAGCATTAGTTAGCCCTTTATCTTTCAGTTATACTCAAATCCCACTGTCAGTCAAGAAAATAAAAAATTACAAGAAACAGTACAAATGATGTGCCGGACCACACTCAAGCTTTTGATCTGATTGAAGAAAATGCTAAAGAAAATGCACATCATGTCCCTCTGAAGCTTTGCAGTCTGTCTTGTGCTTGTCAATTGAGCTCTTGATGTTTGACATGCTGTAGATTGTGGCAAATGTTGCATGTGAAATGAGGTACACATTTTTAAAGGTCATGCACACAGCTCAGAAGGCTGTTTACACCCCTGAGTGATAAACACACACTCTCATGTGCTAGTTACCTCCCATCCAATGCATAATTTCTCATTTCCATTTCGAAGGTATGGCAATTTAACCACCCCAAAATCCCTCCCTTCTTATCGTATGCAACTAGGCACTACATTCGCTGCTAGAATTCCTCTTAAATGAGGCATGCCTAGAAATAAATCAACACCATTTATGTTTGGCTAAGATTTTTGCCGTTTCTTTTCTTTAGACACCAGACTACCAGAAATGTCATCGCTAACTCTGGCCCTGTGGTGCTGACAAAGCTGTTATGGACAGACTTGATAAAAACAGACACCCAGTAGGCTCCATGTTCACTGTCTGCCCGAAACCCTCCATTACACTAAAATGTCGCTAGCTAGAACAAGAAAGGCTGGTCTCATATTAAGGCAATAGGCAGCTTGTTCTGTCTGAAACCACAAGGTGAGCTAGAATGTTCTGCCTTCGAGGTAGTTCTTGTGTAGAATTTTGATTGGCTGGAATTTAGAGAGTGTTGAAAAGAACACAGTCAAAGTGCCGAGGGAGAATTGAGAGATCTCATATTTCAGTAATGATATGGAATACTGTTTTGTCATGTTTATACTCTGAAACTTTGATAGTAAGGAAAGTAATTAAAGAACTATAAAAAATACACATAAATCACAATCAGACTTAATGAAAGCGTTTCCTATCCAGAGTCTGTCAAGAATAAGAATTATCGACTATTAACCATTATTACCCACTGGGTTTCTGCATCAAGCTAAGTCTAAGCTGCAATGAATCTAAAAGCAAAATACCTTCTTCCATTTAAGTTTAATGTGCAGAGACAACTATAAGCAAGTCATTCACAGCCTGACCTCCTGATGAGTGTAAACATTGTGGCTCTGTTGCACTTTAAATATTTATATGCTGCTTTGAGCGATACGACCAAGGTTGCCTGAATTACCTTGAGTAGAACTATCTGTTAGAGTCCCTTTTCATGTTAATGACAGTCACTCAGCTGATGTAGGACCCTCCATTTAATAAACATTAATAAACAGGGGCTAACTGGACAAGCACAAACATAATGGCACAGAATTCATACATTTTACTTTTAAACACATCCCTCCCTTTATTGTTCCGTCCTTCAAATAATGAACATGCTATGCAACGCAGGCACATACTGACCCATATGACCCCTATTGCTGATTGGCTATGAGGTATGTTGTTGTGGTGGTCGGTCCAAATTAACTATATTTTATTTTATTTTATTTTTTTCAAACCACACACACAGGACACACAGGATCTATGAATTTTCAACAACATTTTTCAAATCACTGCAACAAACAGAAACAACAAAAAAAAACACAAATCCTGCTCGTTCTAAAAAAACTTTTTTTGTGCGTTTTGTTCTCATAAATGCAGCATGCTGGATTTGCATAGCTACAGAACCCAGAAACAAAGCAAGGTGGCAGTAGGTTAGAAACCTTGTATAGTATGCAGCTGTTGCAACCCTTTGCATTACCTTACCTTTGCAAATATGCTTTTGTGCACTCCACACCGCATTAAGAGGGTCCAAGCACTGCCAAGAACAGATGTGTGTACAACAAACAGCATTAACCGTCAATGGCAGCATCTTCTTACTACAAAAACCACATCAGATTGCCACAGCTAAAGACAACCTGCTAAGAGTCTCGTTTTTTGTCTGAAAACATGATTTTATGCGCTGGGTCCCTGGGCACATTTTAATCATGCAGACCTCATTCTAAATACAATTAATCATACTGCACACTCACTACCTGCAAAAACAAACACCTGTCTTAGCATGGATCAGTTGCTAGGACAGCCCATGCTGACAACATCTCATTGCTTTTCTAATTTTCAGAACAAAAAGTAATTAGACTCTCCTGTTTTTTTTTAATTTTTTGCTTGGGTTCTTTGCTTTCTTGTGATATTAATACGAGACAGTTGGGAACATGTAAATAGAATCATACGTTCTCAGAAATGCGAGTCACTGTTTATCGTCCACCAAATGCAAGTCAGCGACTGACAGTGCCAGCAAATTAAGACCTACAAAGTGCTTGTTCTCTGATTTCTTTTCAAGCTTCACCAAACAGGGTGTGAAAGCTGCCACGTGTTCCCAAAACCCCAGGCTTCTCATCGATCAATGGCATCTGAAAGCCAAGACCTCTATCCCCCATTCTGAGGCTAGTGGCGCGTCACCAAAACGGTATTGGCGAGAGCCAACATACTCTAATACTGGGCCTTACTGAGTGTTCTGTCTTCTCTCAAAATAACAAAATAAATGTACTCCAGGTCTTGATGGTAGACTGATCAGCTCTAATTAAAAGCAGTTCCTTTTAGAATTATATTTTTTAGTGCTGGAAACAAAAAAATGTGATGAAACATTATGAAAGTAACCTAATTAAAAGCAGCCCACCTCTCCATTAAACACACACACCACCGCAGAGGAGCATTTTAATTGCTCAAAGCTTGCTCTTTTTTTTAGCTTGGGACTTAATGAAATAATGTTTAAAATAGGCAACTTTGTCTCTGGTGTTTACCTTATTAATCTTTAGGTAAAAATGAAAACACATTTGTCACAAATGAGACATTTTAGAGAGTATAGGGCTACAAAATGAATGTTTACAGTGTAGTTTGGATAATTTGATGAGAATTTAATAAAACATGTTTGAGTTCATATTGAAATGTCTGACTTTAGATCGCAGACTTTGGTGTCTTGGCACAAGTTTGAGATTGAAAAATTTGAATGAGACAAAGTACTTGAATGCTTTCTCTGGAGCAAATAAGAGAAACTGAAGAAAAATCCTCTTTACTTTCCATTTAATCATATCGCTGTTGTTCTTTAGGAGTACACAGCGCTTTTTATCAACATAATGAGCAGAAGTCATTTAGACCTGAAAACACTGGAGCTTATGTAATCCACCTACTATATAATATATATATATATATATATAAGCCATGGTTGTGTGGATCACAAGTAAAGTTAGGGCATCCAGCAGTCAGAATGCCCCTTTTGACCAATAATACTTAATAATAATATTGCAATACTCAACAATAATAGCAACATAGCTTTCCTGTAGCTCAGTGGTTAGAGCATGGCGTTAACAACGCCAAGGTCATGGGTTCGATCCCAGGGATTGCACATACTCATTGTATAGTGATCAATGTGTAGTATAATGCAATGTAAGTCGCTTTGGATAAAAGCGTCTGCCAAATGCCTAAATGTAAATGTAAATGTAAATGTAAACATGGCCCAGACTGACACAAGATCATCTGTGAATGAAACATTGCTCTGTGTTCCCTTCTCAAACACTGCAAAACTGTCCCAGTCATTGGGGTCTTTGGTGACTTAAATTGGATATGTCGAAATCTTCCTTAAAGCATCTTTCTTTGATTATGCTACAACACAGTGATAAGAAATTGCCTGTTTAATAGGCTGATTTTATGAGTTTGATATGAGCTATGATAAACGTAATATCACTCTAGGCACATCTTGCCAATATTTTCATTGGCAATGTAACTATAGCACATTAAGAACTTAGATTTTGTGTTGATGTAATTAACCATAGTGGAGAATATCTTGTATTGCTAATATGATTACAGATGTCAGAGCACTTGTAATCTTGAATTCTTGTCACATCTTGGCCTGTAAATAATGTTTTCTTTTGCCTGTTATTTCTCAAAAATTCCAATGCAATGCTTTAGGCTAAGTCTTATTGTGAAAGGTCTACAATATCCAGTATAGGTTCATTAATGCACACAAATAAATGAAATTCATAATACACATTATGTTTACTGTCATTGAAATCAATATATGTTAAGAAAACGATGAGGCTGATCTTCCATTCTGAGTTTTCTGACTTTCTATCAGAGTACAGAAATTATATTGACCTCTCTGTATATCAAAGGCTTCAGTATCTGTATTTTATCAATTTTAAGAAGGCTGTGCTGAATTCAATACAGAAAAGGTATTTTTGTCCAGCACAATAGCTGGTCTGATTGATGGGACTCCTGAAAGAACTGCCAGCAGAGAACAGGACCCTCTATTTCAATTCCTCGTAGAAGATGAGTTTTGTCAGTTGTCAAAATGGAGAGCAGGAGAAAAAGAGAAGCTGATTTAGTCTTCCTTTCATAGAGACAAGAGCCACCATAGACCTCAGATAATA
>JAZGTJ010005664.1:7570-26890 GCA_036877575.1 Botia almorhae
CAGTGAAGCATTGCATTTGAGCATTGCAATTTTACTAACATTGAAAAGTGAAAACATGTAATGGTCCCCTTTAAGATTTGACAAGTTCATTCTATAGGAGGTCTTAATTGAAATTGCCATAGTTACTAAATAGATGAGGTAAGAGTCTAGAGTTAGAATATTTCTGTACTACATTGTATGTAGGTCCATTGATTTGGTTGAGTCTGTTTTTTCTACTCGACTTAATGGAGTAAATCAAGTCGTTTAATGTTTGTTTCGCTTTCCTTCAGCAAACAAGAGGAACTTGTACGACCGATATGGTAAAGAAGGCTTAACAGGAGGTGGAGGTATTTACATGCTACAATAAGTTTTAATATAATAGCGATTGGACATAATTCAGATGTTTGATTTTAAAGTTTATTTAACTTAAAGGCATCATGATCAAAAGGCAAGTGTTTTGTTTTTAGCTACTATGTTTAAACCTGTTATATTTTCGGACAGGAGGTGGAGGAACACACTATAACGGTGACCACTTCGGATTCACATTCCGCAATCCAGAAGATGTCTTCAGGGAATTTTTTGGTGGACGAGATCCATTTGCAGACTTCTTTGGTTCGTATGTTTATTAACATTTAAAATAATGCATGTAATGTATGTTTTAATACAGTTACTTCTGTGGTACGTCTGAGTAAAGCTAAAGAGGGTTTCTTTTGGACTTTCAGGGGGAGATCCATTTGGTAATGATTTCTTCGGTGGTGGTCGGAGGCACGAGAGGGGCATGAGTAGGAGCCGGACAGGCGGGTCCTTCTTCGGGGGCTTTGGGGGATTCCCACCTTTTGGGGCAGGATTTTCATCTTTTAATGCAGGTCAGCTGCTTGCTCATTTTAAATTGATGTGAAATGAAAACTAAACAGAAATCAAGACAGAAATGTGTAAACTTTTCTGAAACTTACTGATAGTCAAACTTTTGCATCAGACCATGAATATTTATAGCTATTGCTGTGTTTGCATCAGAATAGCTTGCGGATTAGTCAGCCCATATGTTTTTTTTGTGGTATTAAACATATCTTGATCTTCATATTGTAGATCCAGTGTCTTATTTTAAATGATCATTTGTTAACTATAGGGTTTACTCCTTTTGGGCATTTGGGAGGAGGTGGATTTACCTCCTTCTCCTCAACCTCATTTGGTGGTGGTGGTGGAGGAGGAGGAGGCGGCGGAGGCATGGGAGGCATGGGTAGTTTCCGCTCTGTGTCAACGTCCACTAAATTCATCAATGGCAGAAAAGTCACCACAAAAAGGTAAGCACCATTCCAAAGCCCAAAGTTTCTAGGCTTCAAGTACAATTGTATTGGTCTGAAAACAAACAAAATTAGTAAACGTGCTTCTTTACTCCTGTAGAATCGTTGAAAACGGACAGGAGAGGGTAGAAGTGGAAGAAGATGGACAGTTGAAGTCTGTAACTATAAATGGTAAGGAACAGCTCCTGCGACTGGAACACAAGTAAGATAATGGAGCCCTTTCAGCACAAACTTGAGCTTAGCAAACGATGTTGGTACTGTCTTTTAGATGTCTGTACATTTTGTTTTCCTGCTTTCTGTTTTTCCCCTTTTATAATTTCTAGGTCGTTATTTTAGTATTTTGTCTATTTCAGTAAAATACGTCAGTATTTTGCGCTGGGTGCGTGTACTTTTACTTGTATGTGGGACCATAACATAATTTTTCGCAAGCACGTTGTGTTGCAGTATTCTCATGAATGCACGTTGCCGTTGGAATTTTGCTTTTGGGCTGAAAGGAAAATGAGAATTGTGCATGACCTTTCCAGCAGAGTGTGAAAATGGACTACATAACTTTCTGTTCAAACCTGTGTCATTCATTTGTTAAATATAATATGTGTAAATGCTGGTAGAGCGCTAGATTCATTGTACCGATATACAATTTTTTTTTATTGACTAAATATTGTTTTGTTCCTCGTTGCATGTACGACAACAAATGTTGTTTATAGTCTTTATAGTATTGTAATGTCTTTACTCAATAACCTGATGAGAATTAGAGTTTATACTATGACTGATATATGAACATTTCAAGGAACTTTGTGTACTTTGTAAAGCAATTTGAACCTAAATAAATGAGTTTCATCCTTTTTGGGGGTGTGCCAGCTCTGCAGTCTGTGTAGTTTTGCTTTTCTTTGTTTTTTTTGTTTTTTAATCCAGTCATTGGGGATGGGCATGTAGCCTTATGGTTGTGCAAACTAACAATGCTATTTCTAAAAAACTACTAAAATCATGCTGAAATCTGAAATCATGCTTGTAACGCACACTTTTTTAAAAATCTGTGGTTTAGTGTATTAACTCCTCCTCTGGCCTCACAGCTCCGCTTCAGTAAATTTAGGTGTCTACAGAACGAGAAGGCATTATTTTAAGGTTTATGATTCTTAATGCCAACTTTAATTAATCCACTAACAAACATCCTGTGATGTTTACCAGATTACTACACTAAATACCAAATAATAAGTATCAAATTTTAATGTCATTTGAAGTGTTAATAATCTGTTAAGCATTATATAATGCAATGGTATTTATTAACATGTTAATAAATGTACAAATGTTACAGGGAAGATACATTTATAGAGCTTTAAATCTTACCTAAAATAATCTCCACATTATGTGGAATAACATTTATTCTCTCTTAGCATCTTTGATCTGTGCCTTTTATCCCAAATACCAGTTATAGTCGGCTGAATGCATGGCTCTAAACTAACAAGCTTTTTTGTAATTTTGTTTGTGCTCTCTAAATGCATATCTCTGGATTTCAGAGGTACAGTATGCATGGTGCTGATTTTTCCATCAAAACGGCTTGAGAAAAACTGCCTGGTAAAAGAAATTGTATAGAAATTGAAATTCTATTGGTCTGAACAAAACATCGTTTCAAAATTAAGGCAGATATTTCACACTTATTTGAAAGGTGTCTTCCCCCTTTTACTAAACCACACCCCTTTCTCTAGGAAGCGCCCAGGATGTAGGCATGCTGGAGGGTCACAGACAGAGGAAGGAGCTTCCTAACGCTTCTTCCACCTCCTCACACTATGCAAGACAGACAGCTCAGAGAGAGGTGCAAAATAAAGCGACAGGCAAAGGTCAGATGCCTGTTTCATGTTGTGAGATTTCTTTAGCTCGAGAATGACCCTTGACTCCTGATATTTAACAGCTGTGTATCCCAACAGAGCAAACTGGAGTCAAGAGGAAGAAACCTCCAGTGATGGGAGAGACCAAAAAGTCCAAATAATCCTACATTTGTGTCTGCAGCTGAACTGATCTGCAGCTGAACTGATCTGCAGCTGAACTGATCAGTCTCAACTGACATACTGTATTTGTGGATATTCTGTGATATGGTTGGATAAGCATTCTAGCATTTTTCTGTTTCTTTTGGATGTCGAGTTGACTAATAAGGATCATTTTTTATTTTTTTTTCTGCTAATATTCAATAATTAATACAAATAAATGATCATGCTATGAATAATTATGCCGTTTACCTAAATTTTTGAAGGCAGTTAATAGTTTAAATTTAGTTATGACAGAATCCGATTATACCATGCTTAAACTCAGAACAGAATGACCAAAGTATGTCCTTGGTCATTGAGTTCTACACATACAAGGGTTGCAGACTAGATAAATGTAAGACAAGATGCCTGAATTTGGTTTTAGCCTTGATACTTCACTGAAGCAACAATTTTGCCACCTCAGTGGAACACTTCCTTCTGGCAGTAACTGCCCTGAGCAGTGGACCCCATTGGGTCCTGGTGAGGAGTTTCTCCTTCAGCTCCTAAAAGACTAGTGGGTCATCGTAATCTTCAGCTTGCGAACTGATCACCATCTTCTGCACTATAAGCTTCAGAAGGTTGTGTTGCTTTTCCACAACCTCCGATATCTTCCTCAGCCTCATGAATAACAACACATGGTCTGAGATTATTCAGGATTAATGCTGGGTTTGAATTGTATGATCTCAAAACATAATGAACATTGTAACAAAGTCAGTTTAGTGCACAAAAATGTTTGTAAATGCTGTTTCTTGTTCCACTTGCTTTACGTTTTGCAGTGGATGCTGAGGCCACCTGAAATTGAACTCCGGACGTTTATAAAAAGACATTAAAGGTGCAGAAATTAAGTGCAAATTCACAAGGAATGACAACAGATGTTACTCCAGCATCTGATATCACAGGAATTTTAAAAAGTAATTGCAGGAGTTTACAGCTTCCTCTGATTTATTTTAATACACTACAGCCAGATTGACCTACAATAGGAGATGATTGTTAATTTTGGACGATGTAAAGTGCAAATTACCTGTAAAACAACATTCCCATATGAAACAGCAGATCAACAACTTTAACATGACTGCCACGAGAGGCCAGGTACAGTGATGTCATTCCTTTCTCATCCTCGTCATTCAACAGTCTGGTTTCATCATCTCCAAAAGCCTGTGGCATGTGTTGAACCCCCCATTCCTCCACAGTAATAGATACTGATGCACGTGATTGTAAGTATTGTAGATAATTATAGACAATTCTTTCAATGTTGGGAGACTAACATACATGCACTCTTTTACTGACATTTCGAAATCATCATGATAGACTTCAAAATGAAGCACAGACTTCTTGTGTTTGCACTTTTGGTCCAGTGACACCTCGAGTTCCAGAATATTCTGGAACTCTCTGGTATTCCCAGTCTACAGGCATACTAAGAAGGGGTACAGCCTTGCATATCCTCATCTTTCAGGAGCTCTCTTACACCCTCATGCTGTGGATTAACCAAAACAGCCTAGCAGTAAAACTTCTCACGTCAGTGGCGCTATCAGTAGATGGCAGCAATGATTCGATTTTAACATCCCGTTAAAGAATGTCGCGGGAATGGAAGACAAGACACTATAAAACACAGTTTTAAGGTTTTTTAAACCTTTGGGCTGCAAAATGGCGAGACGCTGGAAGCTGCAGCCACATTAATCTTTTTCCTTGAAATCAGCCCCTAGAAAGTTATTAGATTTATTATTAGAGGTTTTTATTTATACATGTATTTGATATTTTTGAGTAAGATTACAAGAACAGGATTAAATTTGATATATTCGTCGACGTTCCTCTATGAAGGTCACCATGAGAGAGGAGCAGATTGATCGTTCCTCATGCTCCACAACTTGTTGCCAGAAGTGAAGTGGAGAATGACCTTTACAGTCAACAATATCATGGTGTAAAATGTACAAGAAAAATGTTTACTTGGTTATACCTGTCAAATTAATATTTTCTGTTGCCAGACAACGGAACGACTACATATAAGAGTGAGCGCGACACATTTAAACTACGTTAACCAGCATTCGCTAAAATGATGTGCTGTGATTTTGATGATATTTGTCGTTAGGCGCTTAAAATAAGTCGCTAAAGGGGTCTGAAAACTTGCCACATCCACTGTTAAGTTGGCAAGGCTGCCAGGTCCTGCATTCAATGAAGTATCTACTTATCGACCATTGATATTATTAGTCTGTATACGTGCGTATTTGAACACACTCCGAGACCTACATCCACTACGTTTGCGTTGTCACGTGACCCGCATGTTAGTTGACCTGTGACGTCCTAACAGCAAGCGCCAAGTAATTCTCCAAGGTGTTATAATTGTAAACAAATACAGTTATTGGCGACGCATACATTTCTTGGTACGTATATCATCACTTAAACTTAAAAAAATAGTTTTATAGTTTATAGTTGAACGGTATTTTTAATTTTCTTTTTACCTGTTTTAATTTGGCGGCTTTTATCTCCCGCCACCTTACATGGGATAGAAAAGTGTATCTGTAGGGTAGCAGTATTTTTCGACTACTGCTTTTTAAAAATAGAGAATTCGGACATAGAACTCACTTCTTGTACTGCTTTTCGCATACTATATAGTAGGGAAGAAGACATATTTAGACATCAGGAACCTAGTGGGCATCATGAGGAGAACCTCAAAGGCGATGATGTGGCATCATTGCACAGCCAGATAAATCTAGCGATCTAACAGTTGCATTGAATCAAGGTAAAACGAGGATCTAGAACAACATCCAGATACTCCATGAACACAACTTCATCTTGAAATTAAGATCAGAAAACATGAAGTTATGAAACTTTTAAACGTGGGGAATATTTTAGACACTAACAGATTTTTTTCAGTATGGATGATGATAGGAAACTGCTGTGGAAATCACAGTGGGATGTACCATCACTTAATAGTTGATGTGTTTGAAAAATGAATTTAAAAAACAAGACTGAAAGCACAGAGGTCCCATAATGCTAAAAATCTTAATCAGTATTCTGTCAAGTTCTAACAAATTTTAATAAGGTTTATGCTTAAAAGAAGCAACAACAATTAGCAAGTGCAGCGTGATAAACATTTCAAGTTTTTTTGTTTTTGTCAGAGAACAGAATACAAAAAAATAATAAAGCTGCAAACTAAATCATTTTTAATGATGTACTTAGTGCTGACTCATCTTGCTCTAACCAGTACAGGCTCCCCTGAGAGACTGGATGCTATTGAGTTATTCTCCCTAATCTCTGATATTCTTTCAAGGTCTCAGTGGTGTAAAAGCTTTGGGTTAAACCACATCACTCCAGGGGGTTTCACTATTACAGTTGCAACAGGTTTGTCTCTCTGTTCTGCTAGAATCAACATCCAGGGTATTATTTTGCCCTTGTATCTCTTTTAAGCTGTTTTTAATGTTTAAGTCTAAGGCAGCCAGAGTTTGGAGTGACTGAGACCTGACAAACTGTGACCATCTGGCTGAAGTTTTGATCCAGTGACATCAGTGGTACAATTTAAAAACCATTAGCTAGTTTTCAATCTTTAAAAGCTTTGTAGTCAGAGACACAACACTGGCCATTATTAAAACAATATTTAACATTTTAGACATAAAGTCCCCCAGTAGAGTATATCGAAATAATTAAAGGAACAAAAGATATACTATAACTTTAGTTACACATATATTGATCATTATTGTTTTTAGACGCAATAGGACATTACATGCTTAAATTGAGGGTTAATGAATGTAATGACTCTTGACTCTTCAAAACTTTGCACCTGACCTTTATAATGAGTGTGAGAACGCCGACAGGAAGATGCGTTGAGTAGTGCAAAGACAAAAAAGACAGAAAACAGGAGCATATTCCCTCTAGTGGTGAACAGAATTACAGCACCTTGTCTCATGTTGATTTATTATTAAAATGAATTGCCAGGTACATCGTGTAAAAATGTTCTTGTGCTTAACAATTCAGATGTTAAATACACTTAAGGTCGACTGTTCAATTCTAAAGTTAGTCATTACGTTTTCTAAAGCTCTTGGGTTATTGCGAACGATCTGACTTTTTACATTTAAAAATAATATTATCTGATTTTATCGGCGCTTTCATATGAGATATGACAAGGGCACATTGTTTCTAAATCTTTAAGTAGTTTCAATGAAGTGATCCCTGATACGATTACATAAGGCAGCTCCAACCCATCTTTTAAATATCGCGACAATTATAGAAAAGTTCCTTGATACGCTCTAGATTACGTCGAAGCCTTTTCCAAATGTTGTGGAGGTCAGCGTGTTCCATTGTGTCATGTCCCCACCTCGTCTGAACTCGCTATGATAAAGGGATAGAGATCACTGACACTGATTCTTGTACGGGACGGAGGGATCGGACGCTGCGGCTATCCTTGGTGATGTACAGCTCAATCCAATTAGGCTTCACCTCCAGGCTGTGATGCAGCGCGTGGGGCGAACACTCCCGCTCAGTCGATGCTCCGCGTGTTTCACTGAGCTCCGTGTGTGACACTGAACTGTAACATTATTATGGCTTCGTGGCGAGAATAGTAAACTGCTTTCTTCATTCTACTCCGTTTCTTAATTTGCGCGAGGAGTTTGTGAGCTCTACGAAAATGAAGAGGACCGACTGCCCTTTCAACAGGGGTACAACTAACGCCTCTCTTCCTTAATCGGATGGAGGGGGAAATACAAAGATAATATACTTCATTTGAGTTGCAGAAAAAGAAGAAGAACGGCGGGAAGGTAAGATTGTGTTTTTGTTTGCATTTTTAGCTGTTTCGTGACATGAATCGCAGTAGACAGGGCGATCCGGATGTCGGCTGGATAGCTGTTCGTAAGATCATTGTTTTCATCAGCTTTAGAAAACTACACGCACAGCGGAGCACTCAAGTTTGTTGCACTCAGCGAGTCCCAGATATTTCGATTTTGACCAGCTGCCATAAAACAGGTGCACGAAAATAACTACCTCCATCAGCATTAGTTTATAATATTACCTAAATACCTTAAAATGTTACCAAGTCAGAATTTCATATTTTAAGCAGGTGAATATTTTAGTTTTCGCTTGACAAGTACTTCAGTAGTTCAGAGTTACAATATTAGGGCGAACCAACTTAACCTTGTGGAGATAACGCGTGAAGCTGCAGACATATTGGATGCGTCAGGGCGTTAAAGCAATGCAAACTTCACAACAGGACAATACAGTTTTTGAAGCATCGCAGTGCTGCGCCATTATAAAATGTTGGCCTATATAGTTTTCTCTCTGGTTGGAAGTTTTAAATAGCCGACTGTTACGAAGTCTTTAAGAGCAGGAAATAGAAGCCGCTAAACAGTCCTACCGGGATTTACCACCAAGACTCAAATAAATACTCAATCGCATTATCGTCTGTCCTCAGAGCCAAAAGTATAGCCCACTTGACATTTAAACGCTACATAAGAACCATTTCAATTATCATTAGGTTAGGTTTATTACTTTAATATGTTTTCAAATCTGTGAATCTACATTATGGTCCTATATATTATCAAAGCAAAGTTTGTATTAATGTGTGTATTCCACCTTGCAAATAATCCTCTCCTTTATCAAATCTGCGCTATACAGGCTGGTTTTAGCCTGCAAAATGTATTGGTTCATTAATTATTTGGAGCAAAAAATAAGGTCATTATAATGTTGAAGATCTAAATGCACCTATTTTCTTAAAATCAAATTTAAAATGTGTTAATGGCTTTATTTGGACTTCAGAAAGTCCACTTTTATCTAATCATATGCCTGTTTTCCTGTAAACTGTGCAAAATTATTTACATGATATGGCTTTAATTTCAGGTGCAACCATGGAGGGCCTTGTCTGAGGTGGATGTACCATAGTACTCCCACTCGGCATCTTAATTAGCATAACATTTAAGTAGCAGCAGTTATGGCAGAAAGGGCAAGCTTTGGGACTCAGAAGGTCTCAAAGCCACAAGGCTCACTCCCGCCAGAACCCATCGACATTATCCGGACTAAAGCCAGATCCAGGAGAGTCCGGATCAATGTGGGTGGGCTGGTCCATGAGGTTCTGTGGAGAACCCTGGACAGACTGCCAAGAACCCGTCTGGGGAAACTCAGAGACTGCAACACCCATGAAACCTTAATGGAGATCTGTGACGACTACAGTCTGAATGATAACGAGTATTTCTTTGACAGGCACCCGGGTGCCTTTTCCTCCATTTTAAACTTTTACCGGACGGGCAAGCTACACATGATGGAAGAGATGTGCGCTCTGTCTTTTGGTCAGGAGCTTGACTACTGGGGCATTGATGAGATCTATCTGGAGTCATGCTGCCAGGCACGGTACCATCAGAAGAAGGAGCAGATGAACGAAGAGCTGAGGAGAGAGGCTGAAACTCTCAGAGAAAAGGAAGGAGATCAGGTGGACACAGGCTGCTGCCCGGACAAAAGGCAGAAGCTCTGGGACTTGTTGGAGAAACCAAGTTCTTCTGTGGCGGCAAAGGTAGGCCAAACACATGAGCACCACTGACTGTTGTCACAATAGTTCCACTACTAACATTTTCATGCATTTGGCAGACGCTTATATTCAAACCGACTTACAGTTCATTCAGGTTATACGTTTCGTCAGTACATGTGCTCCCTGGGAATCGAACCCACGATCTCTGCGTTGCTAGCGCGATGCTCTACCAACCGAGCTACAAGAACACTGTACACCGAACACTTCAGTCCAAGCGTTTCATTAAAAAACCACCAAACTGATTGATAGTACAGATATTTATTTTGAAATGGGTTATCTGGTCTTATATTGAATAAACAAGGGTAATGTTTACAGTAAAATTGAGGCAAATGATGAAATCTGAAACCCGAAGATGAATATAAAAATACAACACAGTCCATATGCGTTTGCCTGGCTGTCTAGATTAACATATTAGCAAAGGGGTTTATGCCACAAAAGAAGCAGCGTATTTTTGTTGTTACGTAGTTCGTTCCATGGCCACGCTAGAGGGAAGATATATAGTCTTGGCATCTCATTTGAAACTATTTTGGCTGCCAATTCCATACTAGGTGTTTGTTGTTGATTTCTGTTTTGCGTTTGTGGTGAGATGCTGTTTGGAAGATCAATATGCATAAATCATACTAAATTTCCATATCATTTGCATTGTGTTATGTAGATTTCAATTAATTAAGAACTTTTCTATAAAACCAAAACAATATGGGGATGTTTTTTGACATGTTAAGTCAGAAGATTGCCTACTAAACATCAGTGCTCTCAGTTGGAGGTTTGAGTCATTTTTGAGAAATTGTATTTTCTTAAACATTAGTACTATGTCCTGGTACCAATACACAGGTAAAAGGTTAAAATGCTTTTTCACAGCTGCTCTGCCTTCTCCACTCAGTGCTCAGTCCCAATGGCACAGATCGTCTACTTCCCAGAATACAGACAGGGAAAGTAGTCAGAAGAGCCATTAGTGAAATGCTTTAATGTGCAGGATTTTTTTTCCTGACCCTTTGGCTCTTGAGAAGAGAGGCTTTCTAAAGAGGAAATACACTATATTGCCAAAGGTATTCACTCACTCACTCATCCAAATAATTGAATTCAGGTGTTCCAATTACTTTCATGGCCACAGGTGTATAAAATGAAGCACCTAGGCATGCAGACTGCTTCTACAAACATTTGTGAAAAAATAGGCCGCTCTCAGGAGCTCAGTGAATTCTGCTATTCATTCAGAGGGGCAGGACATTTTCTGATTTTGATTAAAGATTATGAGGGCGTATGAACAAAAAAAGAATAAATAAATCAATTATAATGAACACTGCTATATTCCTTAAAAAAAAGAATGGTGTAAGCTGATTTTATGGCCATTTTAAATTTGATTACAGAATAACTGTCTAGAACTCTCCAGTTATAGGACGCACCTACACAAAACCAGATATTCACTCACTCTCTTGAGTGAATATCTGGTATATATCATTTGCATTGCTTGGCTCTTACTTTACTATGTTTAGTAAATAGTAAAGTAAAGGCTAACAAAGGGAAAGAGTGTTAAGTAAACAGAAAAAAATTGAACAAAATGAAAAGTGAGAGAAAGTGAAAAAAGTACAGAGAGGTTAAATAAAGGATAGACGGTAACATACCCATTCATTTAACATCCCAATATCATCCAACCCTTCCACACATGCTTGCTTAGGCATATTTGTTAAAAATGGTTCCTGACCATGACGGACAAAACACATCATTCCTGTTTGCCTTATTGTGTGTGACGGGGGCGGTGTGGGCGTGACCGGGCAGGTGGAGTGGCACGTTCTGCACTCAGAGAGGAAGATGAAGGTTGAGTCACCGCCACTATGATTTGTTGCCAGTCAATGGTTTGACCGAGTCAGCACAAACAAACAGCATCTATTTAGCTTATACCTATCAGCTTATAATGTCTGCTTTGACAGGACAGGAGCAGATTTATACTGACCGAAATCACCTTCAGCTAAGTTCAGTTTATCATATCACTGCGATGCTCTTTGGAGGAGCTTGTTGAGAGGTTGAGATACTAGTACCAGTACTTGTTTTTACAAACTAAATTACAAAGCAGTTTAATTCAGTAGACTCCAGTTTACTGTTTTACTGTAATAAACTCTAAATTCTTTGTAATGTTTGTGTATTGCTTGGATGTAGGATGGTTTTAGAGAAGAACATACAGACCTCTTAACATTAGAGGGGTCCAGATTTAGTACATAGGTTGTGGTCAATGGCAGATGACTCCTAACCTTGACCTGCACTTTCACTTCTGTGGGTTTGTGGTTTGGTTATCTAAGATCATCTTTTGAACAGGAAATGAGTGCAGACTGAGGTGGTATTCCCCTATGCATTGTCATAGCATATGAGGGCAGAATAATGCTCTACTTTCATACATGGGAATTGCAGATGACGATCTTAACAGCAAAATGCTTTGAAGAGCTCATGACATCAAAATGGGTTTGACATTTTAGGTGTTGGGAAATTGTTATTGCTGTTTTTAAATTACTACTCCAAAGGTAATATGTATTTTCCTCTGGACAGTTGCTAGGTGGTTGAAAAGATAAATCTAACATATACTTAGTTTAGCTATTAGCATACTGCGCTCTGTGAGGCAATGGAGTTCTAATCTCCTTTGGTGATTTACCTAGTCTGGTTCTACAAATAGACTAGTGAGGACTCCAGCTAGCTGGCTTATGGCTACAGTATGTAATGCAGTCACATGTTTTTGTTTCAGAGCAGTTAATCAGATTGATTTTTTTTACTATATGAATGTTACTAGCATTGTGGGGGCTGTGTCAACTTTCCGCATAATTTTCGTTGTTTCCGAATGCAGCATTGTGAATTTCCTGTGAGGCTGACTATAATCCTTTTTAATCAGCCAATTTCCTGTCCTGCAGCAAAAATGGAGTGACGTCTCAATGCTTAGATTTTGCTGGGTGAGGACTGAGTTTGATTTCTGGTGGTGTGTTTCCTTCCTGTTTAACTGCCCCATTTACTCTTCACATTTGTGATTCTCAGGGGACATGGTGTGTGTCCTTCTTGAAAGGTCAGATACCTTTAACCCCACCCCATCACATGATCAGGCAGAGCCACTATGAGTCAAATCACCTTGATTTCAGTCAAATGTAAAAGATTGTTCTGTGTGTTGCAAGTTCTAAGCTTACAGTAATCAATGCAAAGAGACGGAGATACAGGACAATTTCGGTGCTACAAAATATTTTGGTTAAATTTGTAATTTGTGTTTTTCCAGTTCATTTAGATTGTTAAGTGAATAATACAGTTAAGTGTAGAATTTTTGTCTTTATATACTATTGATAAATATATCTATAAATAAATTTGATAGCTGGACCATTATTTCAGCCTTGACCAAAAACACAGAATTTATTTTTTTATAATTTACTCAAAATCGTACGCAAGACTTTATAAATAAAGAAATACAATGAAAATACCGTATTAGTCTTTTAAACATCACCTGAGGCTTCCTTTTATTTCTGTCTGCGTGGCTGACAAAAGGAAGCGAATCATTCTGTTTGAACTGGACGTTTCAATTCAGTTTCATACAGAAAACTCACACCGTAATACCTGATCTAGAGGCATCAGATATCTTACTGTACAAAGAGGTGTTCGCTGCAGATTGTTTTGATGAGACCGCTGTTCTCTTGAAACGCCAGAGATGTGAATAATGTATGTGTATTTACAGTAATTGCTCATGACATGATACTCTGCGCTCTCGGCACCGCGCAAGGAGCGGATGCTCTCTTAACATGGCAGGAGGGAGGAAAAGCTCCTTCCGTTGGAGGATCTGTTACTGAATAAAGAGGCTTTAGGATTTCGGCTGAGACACTAGGTCTGCCTGTGGAAGGTGGTGTACCTGTGACAAATTATTGTGGTAGGAAATCCTGGTTCCCCTCTCAGCCGTCACTTTAAGAGGCATGAAGGTCAGCCGATGAAGTGGGCGTAAAGGTTACATTCAGTGCTCTTTCAAGAGTTTGTTAGATCTTATTAACCGCAGTGAGATTGCATTAATCATTTCCGAATAATTCACCCTTCGCTCACAGGCATGATTTCTTGATGCACTCTCCGAGTGCGGCTGGTAAATTGATCTCCTCTTAAGATTATGGACCGGGCAGAAGTATTTTCTGAACTGCCGTGTGCTGCAAGGAGACAGATAAATGTTTAATATGCTGTTTGACTCTATATACTTTTACAAAAATGTGATATGATTATGTTTTAAACGCAATGTAATGGTGTGGAGAAACATTACAACAGACTTTCAAAACAACGGGGCACCTCGGCTAAAAAAAGATCATTAAAACATCTTTAGGAAACTCTGTATTTATCATCTACAACTGAATATGTGAAATGCATTTTTCAAAGTCAAGGGAAATGTTTTGCATTTTTTTTAGTTCTCCATACAAGCTTTGAAAAGTTACTTAAAAAATTAGTTTTTAAAGTTGAGATATACTCAGAGAGGAGGCATCTCTGATTTAAATTTGTTATATAATCTGGTGCATTGGAAAGGAAAAGTTGATATTGTGAGACACAGGAAGCAAACTGCTGTATTTAGGCCCAACATGGGCATAAGACAATGGAACGAGTCCTTTGGCCTCTTTGTGGACTCAGAAAAAATTCCGTCCAATGACACACAATTTTGTAGTTAAGCCTGAAACCTAAAGAGATTAATCTTTAATCTGAGTAAAGAAGAAACCAAATAACTACAGTTCAGCTTCTCTACTTTGAGAGATGAAGTTTACATCTGCTATAAGTTATAGACATACTCTGAGCCTCAAATTGAAGCATTATTTGAATGTTAAAGTCAGTTACTCATGTAGCATGACTGACAATGCCTATACACTCTTAAAAATAAAGGTTTCTAAAAGGTTCTTTAATAGGCTATGTGGTTCCATAAAGAACCTTCAACATTAACAGAACATTTAAGTTACACAAAAGGTTCTTTGTAGTGGAAAGGTTCTACAGACTATATGAGGGTATGAATGAAATGGTTCTTTTAAGAACTATTGACTGAGAGGTCCTATAGGGAACCATAAAAGTTCTTCTAAGGCATCACTGTGTATTTTTAAGAGTGTAGAATCTGCATTTATGTGTATAACATTATGTTAAACTCTATAGCCTTCTCACAGTTTCATGTATAAAAGTGTAAATTAGGCATTTTCATTTACTGTTGGGCACCATTCAACTACCCTCAGATTTAGCCCCACTGAGAATGCCTTACTTTGAGCATTAGGAAAGCTGTCTGAAAGCTTCCTTTGCAGTTTTTGGCAATAACCGAAGCCAAATTGATGTATGAATCTGTCAGTCAGGAGAAAGCTATGGAGCCTTTTCTGACATTGAGCCCACAGCAAAGAAAATGTTAACACCAAAATGATGCGTTCAAAGAAAAGTTAGAAGTTGCTGGACCATTTTGTGAGTTGGATGAGTATTGTGATTAATGAGAATGAAAGAGATGTTTGTTTATACGTGCACCGTAAGATCACAGATTCTGAAGCACTTTCCTGCAATCATTTTTGAACAATAGCATTCATGCAAGTCAAAATGGTCAATGGGAATATTAAAACTATGATCAGGATTAGAGATATTCGTTCGTTTTCATTGTGGAAAATACATCACTTTTTTGAAAACGCCAAAATCTTGGTTACCCCAAATAACCTAACAGAGGGGAATGCATATATGCAGGATTTCATTTCAGCGGTGTCTTAGGATCAGTGATCGATTGGCGGGATTCAATTTCATTGTCATTTCTGCTCCTGTTTTAGTTTAGTTTGTATCTTTATTTGTTTCTTTTTATTCTTTCGTGATTTAATGAATATTACTGACCTTGTTTCTTTATAATTATTTAGCTATCAGTAGTGTTGGAAACAGAAAGCCAGGTTTTTGTAAAAAAGGTCAGCTCTCGTCCTGTTGTGTTAATGATGCTTTTTCTTAAGCAATCTGTGTGCTATTCATGCGGTGTGACAGCAAAATGCATGCTATTAGCTCCGCCTACCCAACCCACAGGAGCTAAAGCCCTGCCATGGGCAGGAGCACTGCCAGTCTTGTAGGATAAGACTTAGAGCTTTATCCTCTAAACTCAGCCTCACCTTGAACCCGGTTCTGATTTCTGTTCTGTTAAATGCTGTTAAATATTTGGCAGATTTTGCGGATCTTGCACGTATGCAGAATTTTTAGATGGTGTTTTAAAATAGACCGTGGCACTTGAACAGACTAAATAACAGGCTGTGCACTGTGTTTAAGAAGAGGTTGCCTGCCCGCCCCACTTGTAAGGCTGAATGTTTTGCATGCGAGGATGCGGCTGTAAGTGGTAGGCTGAGGGCTAGCCTGTAAATCAGAAGCAGTCATCAGGGCTACATTATTGACTAATCACTATAATCACAACCCCCTGCTTCCTCCCTCCCCCGCACATGCAAAGACACTGTCAAACACAGACTAGTCATCTTACCATCTTGCAACCAAGCTCTGCTGGTTTCGTGCTGGTCGGAACCTCCATTAGTTTGCTATGTGCATGCGCGTTCCATTGTGTATTGCCATACAGTATAATATGACCCTTACTCAGCAATAACGAAACCCTTGAAAAATGTGAAAGGTTAGCGCCATATAGACCTGTCCTATAAAACACACAGCATCATAGAAACATCTAACGGATCACATGTCACCACCATATAAATATCTCTTCAATATTGATCAGGACATTCTTGGGTTTCCAGGCAAAGTTTCTTCTTCCTTCTCCCGGCAGTTATAGCAACAGTGTTTTCCAGAAATAATTTAACCTTCACTGCTTCTCAGTGCTCCATTCAGTGTTTCTGCATTGCATTATAGCACATCATGAGGCTAATTGACAGTAACTCAATGCAAATGCCTTAGAAATGATGTTACAAGCTTTTTAAAATTTTGGCTAGTTATGTGTCAGCAAAGTGTTGCCTTACTAAAGAAAACAGAGAAAAGAGAGAGCGTAGCAATAGATGCTAATGTTGTTTGCGCAGTGCATAACACCCCTCACTCTGAAGAGCTGAAAGCCTGGCTTGTTGTAATTGTTTGCTAAAGAACACATTACTGAGTTATTTCAGCACCAGAGAAAGGTTCACAGAGAGAAAGTTGATGGATTTAACGCTTGAGTACATGGAAGGAGCTGTCCGTGGTGCTGGTCTCATGCATGAAAGTTCTTTCAGCAAAAAATCTCTCATTCATCATTTTTCTTAGAAAATAGTTTAGTGTTTTGTTGTTGTCATTGACTCTCACTTGAACCCCCCAACTGCAAAACAGGTAAACAAACCTCTTTGTGCAGATTAAAGGGCAAATCCTCGTGTTCAGATAGATTGACTTCTACTAACAGTTCCTCCTCATATGCATTCTGCGTGATTATTTTCAGTCCAGCTGGGTGCCAGGGCGATAACTCCTGTTGTTATTGTGTATAAGCCAGATGTTCCCAGGACTAGAGCCCAGAGCAGCTCAGCCTCACACTGTAGGAGAACACCAGCCTCACAGTACATTCAGTTGCCCCCTCTACCCTCCTTCCAAACCACACTTGTCAAGAGAGGCAAAATGTGAAATGATTTAAAATTAAAACACATAATTGTAGAGTTTTTCAATTGCTATATGTTAATTAACAAAACTGGTTCTAATTTCTAGTGAGTAATTTTGTCAATTCTTCCTTAATCCAAATCATGAACATAATTTAGGCAAGGCAAGTTTATCTATATAACACATTAATTAAAAAATGTATTACAAAAAAAACACCAAAAGACAAAGAAGATTGAAATAAAAGTGCTTTAAGAACACGTAGCTCAGTAAGAACACATTGAAGAAATGTAAACATGTCTTTGTGACATCAGCAGGTAAAAATAGGGTTAGGTGACTTGAAGGATCTTTTGGTGCTTCCTGCGGGTCCCCACATGCAAACGCCTTGGTCTCATGCCAGAAATCTCCCTGTGTTGAGATCACAGGCCATGTAATCACGCTTGTACAGATCCACAGATGAGGACAGTTAGCTAATCCTCCTGCCTTTCTCCTTCAGTACTTAGCGTTCCCGTCCCTCCTGCGTTGAGAACAAATACAGCCTCTATTGCATGTGTCAGCAGAGGCATTAAACTGAGGCCTGTATGATGTACCTCGATATAAATGTTTCTCCTAGAACCTCAGTGAAACTGATTAATAAGCTCGCCACAGCGACACATTAGGCAGGAAATTGATGTCCTTCAAACTTTAAAATCAGAACATTGAACTGATTTTGTGGAACTAGAATCCTTCTAGAATCCTTCTTGTCTTCTGAAGGTCTGAAGCTATTTGACAGCACGTTTATTGCAAAGTTTTCAAATAATGTGAAAGTAATGAGGCACTTAGAGCAAAAGTCCACAGCATGAAGGTTTATAGTCAGGTATAGCATATCTAAAATGTTATGGTTGCACACTTGTTTTAATGTAATATTAACAGCATTGGCAGGTAGATATATTCGTAGAGAGAATATATACAGTAAACTGCCCTGTTGTCTTAGTGGCCCTCTTCCCAGACAAGCATTAAAAACAGTGCTTTATATACTCAGCATTGTGGTATGTCAATCTCTGATTGGACGTTGAGACTCTTGGTCACAGCCAAATGTTCTCAAGGGTACGATCCGTGCATCACACTTCTATTTGGAGTCTTTCTGCATATGCGTCCTTTGCGTTGCACAGTGCCAAAAACCTCCAACAGATCCTTTGGTTAGGCCTGTTTGATGACCAATACATTTGACTGCCTGCTTGACCAATTCTTGAGCTATACATTGTAAAAAGTAATTCGATTTAAATAACATTAAAGTAATTGTCATTTTCTCTACTTAATATGTTTTGTAATTAAATTCAAAGTGGAAACCTAAACGTATTTAAACAACACGGCACTTTTTTACATAAACATTTAAGGCAGCATTTAAACTTAAGAGTAACACATGTTAACACATAACATTTTAAACTGTTACATTGTAGAAGTGTAATCAATGACCCAAAGTACTCTGAAATCACAACGCTCTGTTTTACTATTTAAATGACATTGGTATGATAACCATAGCGAGGCTGATGCTAGCTAGATAATTTTCCTATAGTTCCTCTCCATTGGTCAGAACCAAAGAACATTCAGGGGAGTTTGGCATTTGATATGCTTTCCTTGCCGAGATAGATAGGCAGATATTGTTGCTCCATTGTTGGTTAGCCATGTGCTCTACCCACAAATACTTTAGGATTAACCCTCTCTGCAAACTCATATACAATAGGGCTTTTAGTCTCCTATTATACTGTAATGTCATTGCTGAAACCACAGCAATCTGATATTTAGTTTTTTTAGAGGACCGTATGGACCTTGAAAAGGGCATTTACATTGTCGCCTGTGCAGTAGGACACTTCCGGATAATTGTAATAGGATTGAGTTTCTATGTATAGTAAGGATATGGAAAGGTTAGGGGCGGTTAGTCAGTCTTTCCCCTCCCTCCTCCCCTACAAGGGAAGAATCGTCAGGTAATCTCTTTAGTTTGTCTTAAACA
>JAZGTJ010005665.1:0-26888 GCA_036877575.1 Botia almorhae
TCTGTACTCACTACTCCAGTGTGTGTGTTCTGTACTCCTCCAGTGTGTGTGTTCAGTACTCACTACTCCAGTGTGTGTTCTGTACTCACTACTCCAGTGTGGGTTCAGTACTCACTACTCCAGTGTGTGTGTTCTGTACTCACTACTCCAGTGTGTGTGTTCTGTACTCACTACTCCAGTGTGTGTGTTCAGTACTCACTATTCCAGTGTGTGTGTTCTGTACTCACTACTCCAGTGTGTGTGTTCAGTACTCACTATTCCAGTGTGTGTTCTGTACTCACTGTTCCAGTGTGTGTTCTGTACTCACTACTCCAGTGTGTGTGTGTGTTCAGAACTCCTCCAGTGTGTGTGTTCAGTACTCCTCCAGTGTGTGTGTTCAGTACTCACTACTCCAGTGTGTGTTCTGTACTCACTACTCCAGTGTGTGTGTTCAGCACTCACTATTCCAGTGTGTGTGTTCTGTACTCACTACTCCAGTGTGTGATCTGTACTCACTACTCCAGTGTGTGTTCTGTACTCACTATTCCAGTGTGTGTGTGTTCTGTACTCACTACTCCAGTGTGTGTGTTCTGTGCTCACTACTCCAGTGTGTGTGTTCTGTACTCACTACTCCAGTGTGTGTTCTGTACTCCTCCAGTGTGTGTGTTCAGTACTCACTACTCCAGTGTGTGTATGGGACACCATAGTTGGCTAGCACGTCCTTCACAAATTAGTGCATAAGCATATTATGCACAAAACATTTGTATCATAAATACATATGAAGCATTTGTACTATTATTTTGAAAAGGATTGTGCGATTCATAACTCATTACAAATTTGTTATTTGTAATAGCATTGACATGAATCATGAATTTGATTCTAGAACCAGTCTGTAAATCTGCAAAAGGATGCTAGGAACATTTGTAACTATTTTAAATTGTTATGATGAAAGTTAAAAGGTCAGACAAACAATAATGCAGTTAAAACAAATCATAACTTCATGCTAATTGAATAAACATGTAAAACAAAACGTGGCTCAAAAGATTGATAAGTGTAATTATTCTACAGTATTATTCTGAAACTTGTCCACTATTGTAGCTGTTCAATGAAAGTAATAAACCTCAATTACATTACAGTAAAGAATCTAATGTTTTTGCTTTACTACACATACTTTAGTAATTGCTTTAATGTAAATCTTTCACATTTAATTTCTATATTATCTGTGCCGACACTCATGCATACTGTACCCACCTACTGTTGGTTCTGGTCTGTAATCATGAGCACAGAAAAGTATGTTTGGTTGATTTCAGAGCTTGACTAGGCAAGAACATTCCTGCATAACTATTTGGTTTGCTGACTAAAATATCCAGAACATTTATGAGTGGTGGGTGTGCTGGTTAAAACTGCTAATTTAAGGTTGCATTTAAAAGTAAACTATTAAATTTGTTTTAGGTGGCAAATGATCAAGAAAGTGAGAGAGATAGTAAGAAGGAGAGTGTGTCTGTTGTCCCCGTGGGCAGTGTGAGCTGAGGACCAGTGCAACAGTGAGAGTGAGCGAGCATTATTTGTCTTCCATCAGTGAAGCACACCAGCGCAGGCTAGCGCTGTTCATTTAATGCAAGGTTAGGCAGCCTGATGTGATGAATGGACTGTCGACGGGAGAATAAGACCATGCACTCCATCACTGAGGGTGACAGCATTTTCCCTTTGTTTTTGGGGTGCCTCCATAATTACATGACAAAGCAGTGTAAAACAGGGTGCTAAATCCCATCCATGATTATCAGTAGAATTTGTCCCCATAAAAATACAAGCACATATAAAATCTGCAAATTAGTTGCATCTGACTTCTAAAAAAAAAAAGGGTTTTTTTTTCAAGGAACGTTCAGGAAATTTTTTCTATTAGCAGAGAGAGATAGAAAAATGAGGAGGCGTTTACAAACACCATTTAATCCAGAGTAACCGCGAGAGGGGAAGAGAGATAATAATACAGTATTGATTAATCCATAAAAGCTATAACAAAGAAGCAAGAACAATAATGCTGGACAAAACTGGGAGACATAAGAAAAATGACACCTGAAATTTCTGTGGCTTTTGGTTTTGTCTTTCTCTAATTCTCCCTCTTTCAATGACACACACAATCTTTCTTGACTGGAATGGATGTAACACAGACGGTCACCCAGAACGTAATAGAGTGTGGAGAGAAGAATGGTCATCATGTTCTTTTCCACACAGTGAAACTTCTCAGTGACTGTAGCTGCTGCCACCTTTAAACAGCAAATAAAATATAATTAACCCAGAAAAATCTTCACCATTACTCACATTCATGTTATTCCAAACCTGTATGACTTTTTATTCTGAGGAGCACAAAACAAGGTGTCTTAAAGTACAAAAATCTGAGATAACAAAATCTTTTGTGTTTCACAGAAGTGAAAACGTAATGTGAGAGAATAACATGAAAATGAGCAAATGATGGATAAATTCTCAATTCTGAGCGAATTATCTCTTTAAAGAACCACATAAACAGCCAAACAACGTGTGTGCTATATTTAAAGCTTTCTGGTATTATATAATGGTTGTATGACAAACGTTTAGTAACGATTTAGTGATAATTTTTAAAAGTTATGAAATCTTGGCACTAAATGCATTTGTAGCAACTGACTGCAACGGGTCAGTTTAATAAAGCCGAATGGAGACCTGCAGCAGAGTGAGATATTGTGTGATAATATACTAAAAAATGACACAGCTGCATGTGTTTAGAAGTCTTAGAAAATAGCATCATATTAAGTTTGATATATTACGTTTATACACTTACTTATACAGTAAGTGTATAGTTTATAATAAGTTTATAGACACATTGTTTTCTTCTTTTAGAGGTTTGACAGACATGGTCACTATACACTTATTTTATGATAAGAAGAGAAACCTCTAATGATTCTCCAAATCAAGTTTTCCTTTATGTTTCACAAAAACAAGAACAGACTGTGTTAATGTCACATAATAATGAGTAAATAATGAGAGAAGTCGTTTATAAATACCCTCTCACTTTATTTTAGCTAAAACACAGAGACAAAATGTGTTTACATTTAAACCATGAAATGAACCCTTCTCCCACTCCTAACTGCCTGTCGTTCCTCTCAGCTGTACAGGAGCAAGCTGTCCATCAGCCTTGCTGATGTCTGAGCTACCCGACCAATTCCAGCCAATCAAATAGCAATCTTCCCAACTCTAATTAATCTTAACACCTGACAACCTTGATTAGCTTTGAAGACTGAAGTGTGTGCAGGACAGATAACAATCATGGTTTGTTTGGAGTTTGGTAGTTAGTCAATGTTCTGGGATCTACAGTAGAGATCCTGGAACATTCGCCCAAGCCGTCAGACTGATGCCATCAAAGAAGGTCTGCAGTTACAGATGGGGAGAACATTTTCATTTGAATTAAAAACATAATGATGTGCATGAATAAATCATTTATAATAAATACTGCAAATTCTATAAAGTATAGGAATAATATATTTTGATTTAGGGGTGACTTTAAAGCATCTACTCACTGTACAGAAGGTGCTGAATCTCATGCAGTGAACTCGGACACAATCGCAGTTAGATACAGTCACAGTATCACCGTCAACAGTTTTAAAGGGACAAAAAACAGGATTTCATAAATAATAATAAGTTTAGCACAAGGTTCCAGACCACAGAGCTTTTCTGAACGTGTCAGGGTCATGCTATGAAAAAACACAATGCATTAACTTTAAGGTAATAACTTTTGTCATGGACAACAACTGTGATGGATTTGGAAAAAATGTGATTCAGTAAAAAAAGCTTTTGGGAGGTTTCTGGACAACAAACAAAGGGAGCCAGATACAGTTAAGCTAAAACAAAGTCATGGTGGTTCACGACAAACATCTGTCTATATTAAATATCTATATGCACATCACATAAATGTTAGAGAAATGCAAGACGAAATGTAGTGTGCATAATAAATTCTCATTTAACACACAAAATTAACCCTTTGAATATCAAAGACCTGACACTTCTACAGAAAGATATGTTATTAAATGTTGTAGCAGGATTATATTCATTTTATGAAACTTTGACTAAAGCTAAATGCTGTAATTGGAATACAGTAGGTCAGTGAGATAATGGTAACAAGATGTACAATTTTGTATTCACAAAGGGGACATTATTACAACTTAATTCAGGTCAGTTTAGCTTTTTTCATTTGTAAAAGTCAAGCTCCTGGTAAAGTGATTCTCCTTTTACACTTGCATAGTTTACAGCTCAACCTTTGGCATGTTTGCAGTTTTCTGTCTTATCTCACACCCTGCATGGTGCTCTGCCTTTTACTACATATTGATTTGCATCAATAAGCATAAATTAATGGCTGGATTGCTGAACTATTGCAGACCTTTCACACTTGCCTTCTAGATATTAGAAAACAAATGTTTCTCTTATAGTTCTGTGGAACTATAATGTGACGTTTCTATTGACGTAAAAAATGCTGCATATGCTCTGGAAGTCTTTGTGTCTCTGCGTCATTTTATGTCCATGTACTGCATGAGCATGCCGGCTGTTTGAATGATAACTTCAAGGGTCCTGGCATAGGAAATGTTACACTCCGTTGACCTCTAGACTGGGTTTGAGGACAGGTCATCTCTTTGGAAAGCCTAAAAGGGAGAAGTACCCAAAAACTGGCTCTCCTAATTAGCACTAAATTAGTTCTATTTATCAGTTTAGTGGAAAATCCCACAGACATGTCTACCTGCTGTGAAACAGATTTTTATAATGACCAATCATGTGGCAGTTCTGCACTGTGCCAGATCAACATTACTTACCCCTGCCACTATAACCTTATTTCCCCCTCTCTGTTTCATTCTCACCATTTATCTCCTTTATATCTAATATTATTAACCTTATTCCGTAACATGGCCTGTGCTTTCATTCCCTCATCACTTTTTTACACCTACTAACCTCCAGCGGCTGGCCTCAAGAGAAACCAGAGGGGGATGTTTGACAAACGGGCCATGAGCACCGAATCGAGAAGGACACAGATGTCAAAGCTATGAATCTTGGGACACTGCCTCTCCCTCGACCCCCTCCTCTTGGCTCCCCTCTCTCTCCACACTCTCCCTCTCTCTTTGGCTTCCGCTCCCCGCTTAAGTATGGGACTGTCCCATTTACCACACAATCAGTGCTCGCCTGCTTCTCCTCAGGACAATCACTCACAGCTTCACTAACCAGAGAAAATGAGGTGACAAATCCACTCCAGGTGTGTGAGGTTTTTCACCCTGCGTGACACCCGCAGGGTCACAGTGAAGGCTTTAAGGTATGGCTGGAGGTTATAACTCACCAGTCACAATCCTGTCACCCAGGAGATGAGATTTTGATGGTACACACTTTATTATGCGAGATCAGAGTAAATGTAAACACTTAACTTGGATCAAAGGTCAGACAAAGTTAAGGTATAGACCCGGAGCTTGTGTAGAATGGGTGGAGCTGTCTAATAGTACTGTCTGATTAGCATTATTAGGGCCCAAGCACTGAAAGTGTGAATGGCACTATTGTTATCCTTATGATTAGAACAACTTTCGCACTGACAACCCTTGGCTCCACCCAACAGGAAGTCAGCCATTTTGGAATTTCTGAAAAGTGCATTGCCGTGAACTTTTAAATAATTGTCCTAATGATTTTCATGTGGTTGGCACCAAACTTGGCGAGCATCATGCCAAGACATTGAAGATTCTAAATTGTGGAGGGATTTCTGATATCTCAAATGGTGTTGCCATGGAAAAATGCTAAGTGAGCAGGAAGTGTGTCACTCACAAAAGACTTAGAACAGACTTTAAAATAGTCTTCAGTTATGTTCGGAACTAAATGCAGGTGACAAATATGCAATATTTTCTGAGAAGCACTGTAGTGCTTGGGCCTGTCATTGCTGCTTGCAGTTATGCGCATTAAAACATCCAAAATATTTCTATACCCGTAAAGGTGTTTTGCTACAATAAACAGTGTGTAAGTGCTATATCAAATAAGCTGAATAGAAACTGATGCTGGAATTTTGAGAAATGCTGAAATTTTTTTTTTTTTTACAAAATATAAGTGAATGGGGATTGAGATTATAACTGGGGAATTGAGTTTAATTATATTAGGATCGAATTTTCATTTTTGGATAAACTGTCCCTTTAAAGGAACAGTTCACCAAAAAAGACATAACTTACTTATTCAGACATGATTCAAAAATGTGAAATGTATTATTTTAGTGAAGTATCTATTTAACATATCATGCTTGCTAAGTAGTGAAGTGATTTCACTTCGAACAAAGTAAAAGTAGTACAGGAAAGAAAACATCTTAGAGCTTTCTACTTCTCCCACCAAAGAAGGAATTTTATAAAGACATACAAAATGGCACCAGAGGATGTGTTGTAACACAGGGTAAGATAAATGCCTAGAACACTGCAGTGAATGTGAAGTTACACAAGGAGATGAAATGTTTGTTTACTGTGGATCGAGTGTGAAACAGCCTGATTTGCATATGAATACAGATTGGTAGTAAATGTTCCATATTGAATCAAAATGAGTGCCACATTTCCTAGATTGATTTCAGTAGAACAATAACTGTTTAAAATCTCCACTGTTGACTGCTGACAATTCCAGGTAAGCACTGTGGGAAACAGTGTCTGGTGCATCACGATGTAACACAGAAGATGGATTTAATAAACTGCTGGAAATAAAGAAGTCTATAATATTTTGCTCAAAGTGCTCTGGCCATTTTCTTGCAATTTACCTTCTACACAGTGTATGTATTTTTAAACGAGTGCTTCAGGGTAAGTGTGTGTGTGTGTGTGTGTGTGTGTGTGTATGCGTGTGTTAGCCAGTGGCAGAAATCATCGCTCTTCTCAACCCCTTAATCTAATACAGTCTGTTTGTTTGTTGGGTGTGTGAAAGTATAGTATGAGTTATGAAATGACATGGCTTATGCCCATCGTCTCTCCCCACCAGACATTATTCCCTCTGATTTATTGATTTGTTCTCTCTGTTTCTTACACAAACACACACACACACACACACACACACAAGAAAGTCAAAAAGTAGGACAGTCAACCACTTGGGAGAAACTTTTTTTTATCAGACCCTTAATGAGGATACACTAACAGTATCATTATTAATAGTATCAGCCTATTAAACATGCACTGAAGACAAAAGAAGTATTTTGTTTAGTGGTAGATGATATTTTATGTAGAATAAAACAGCTTTATTGCTGTGCTAATAATATTCTGCCTGACAATGCTTACAGTTTTCAAAGTTAACAGACCGGTGTAGTTAAATTAAAGACTATATGGTCAGCAATTTCCTAAAATCTGATGAAACACTAACCAAACTGCCAGGCATTGTTCTACCTTTAGCAATATTGAAAAAAGGCACATTCATTTTGTTTTAAATATTGGAAAACTACATGCATTCATGATCTCAAGGGTAGATTACTGTAATTTATTATTGAGTGAGTGTCCTGCAGGACAATAAATGTAAGCATCAGCTGGAGAGCTTACTAAATAAAACCAATATTGTTATATCGGGCAAATATTATCATCCCTGAATTGACTGCCTATTAAGTTTTGTATACATTTCAGAATGTATATATTCCTTCCTTTAGGGGAATGCAATATTTTTTTCACAGTTTAAAATGTTTATGAAGGCTAGGTTAAACAGTACAGACAAGTGTATGCTGATAATGATGGTTGTTTAAGAGTGGGGAAAGTAGTGTGAGAAAGTATAGTAAGTATTGTCATTGGTATCAGACATATGAAGTGGTATCAAATCATCCCTGCCTCAAACAGCAATAATGCTACTGACTATTAGTATATGGGGAAATCTATTGCTTCAGTACATTTCCCTGTATACTATATATATATATATATATTATATATATATAAATACTATAGTAAACTACTATAAAAACTATAGTATATATAGTATGTACTTTTACATTTAATGATTTGCCTTTTCTGGAAGCTTCAGTGTACAACAACACCCTGATCATCAACAGTTGCTCTTTTCACCATATAATCCATATAGTTTGACAAGAACATTTAAGTAATGTTGGCTGTACTGGAGGTGTACTCAGCCTCAGTTTTTGTCAGGGCACTAACTGTTTAGATGTGTGACTTCTTTTTTATTATTATTGTCTCTATAGGAATATAAATGAATGTCTTGGTGTATCTAGAATCACCATCAGACTCGTCTCAGGACAGATAATAGCAAATTAGCAATGCTAATGTAAGAGGCCCTGGCACTGTTCTAAAGGGCAAATAATCAAAGTTATTATGCGAAACAAAACCAGGCAATGTGGTGTTTGTCATCCTTCACTCTGCAGGAAGTGGACTTCTGAAGGCGAATAATGAGTGAATTAAGCAGCTCCGTCAATCAGCAAGAAAGGAGAAACATGGATGTTTCATGGTCAGAAGGATGGATTGCGTCATGGTCAGGTGAACGGGTGGCGGCTACTAACGTTACAAGACACAAACTTTGAATTTTCACAACTTTTAGATGAACATGTTAATAGCAAGTCTAATAGACTGGTCCAGGTTGGTTCCGGGAAGCACATTTACAGCATTTTCCTGGTTCTGTACAGGTTCAGGTCCAACATTAAAATAATAGACAGACCCGGGTTGGTTCTGCGTATCACATTTCCATGTCTCTTTGTGTTCAGGCACAAATGTTTGGACCCATGGAAACCTCTAGTCTTTTTTAAGCCTGTGGCTAGGTGGCTCCAATGTTATGACCTACTTTTCCCCTTTGCTACTTAACAAACGGTGCAGTGTAATACAAGGGTTTATATCTGTCCTCACTGTCCAATCTCATAAAACCTATTTCTGCTGTCCATTAAATGGAAATCAAATGTAATATTCCTCAATAAACCAATTTTTCAACCAACTGAATACTTCAATCAATTCTACAAACAGTCAGCAGAATTCTATTTATAATTCTATTTTCAAAGTCACTCCACAGTGATCTTCATGAACAGAGATCCAAATTCTCGTGTTACTGGTAAATTGTCATTAAGACATCATGTGTAACCAGGACCTTTAAAATCACTTGAAAATTGTTCTTGGCAAATTACCAGTCAGAAAAGTAAATTTACAGTAAATTACTGGAAAATGCTGTGAATGCAGAACAGAATTACCGGTATAATCACAGAATGTGCTGACATAATTTTTTTTCTTTTGGGCCAATCATAACATTCTCTGCACTGTTTAAGGAAGTCAAAGCAGAGATATTCTAATACAATGTCATTGGGTCATAAGCAATTGCATGAATGTAAATGTTTGCCAAAAATAAAAACATCAACAAAAATATGGCAGTGTATGTTCAGTGTATGTTCAGAGCGGTTAATGACATCACAGAGTTTACTGGTCTTTCAGTACTGATGTGTGAATAGTCTGAGTGGTAAAATATGTTACACCATTAGCTGTGTGAACAGCACATTTGTGTATTTACATACACATTTGTGTATGTAGTTATTCTGGTAATGTACTGAGACCCAATATATCCCTAAAAATAAGAGCCAGTTCATGCCTTCATATATTAAATGTGCAAATTGTCATCGATCAAATAGTGGTTTTCTGTTTCCTAAGCAGTTTTTTATAAAAGAAAATAGAGAAATAGAGAAAACAGAGAAAAGCTTACACCGTTGATGTATCAGCAGAATAAAAGCCTCTACCTGCTTTATGCTGAAATTGAGTCGAAACCGACTACAATTGTTTCCAAAGCAGAGATTTATTGGTAAGTTGCTCTGAGCAAGGTTTTTTGAAGGTATAAAAGGTTAAATGGATGTAGATTTCTCTTGCAAGCATATTGGTATAGATTATATTTTGAAAATGCACAAAAACATTTTACTCACCATCCACTCTAAAATAATTGTCCACTTTTTCCACAGACAGGTATGTTTCCTTATTTCTGCCCTTGATCAATGTGATAGAGTCCTCAAGTTTATTTGATCTAGAGAACAACAAATAACAGAAACAATGACTTTATGTTTCGAATTTTTCATTTAATTCATTTACATTTGATCAAAATATTCTTAAAAAACACAATCTTAATAGCTATTTTCAATAGCTTTCTGTCTTTCCAGAAAGTATACAATAAATAGGTTCATATTAGGTCAGATTATAATACTAGGTTTAAACCCAACAAAAATGAACACTTGAAGAACAAAAATCCCAAATAATGATAAAATGCATGGTAATTATTTTGAATAGCTCACCTGAGGCAATGAACATTAATTACCCTAATCTCCTCAGACGCCTGCTAATTACTCCAAATTATACACACCACTGCAGGCTCGCCAGAACAACAAATGTTCCCAACACAAGCGCACCTTCTCCTCCGTGACCTTTAGCACTAAGGGTCAACAAACTACTGTGGACCAGTTTGCGTGCATGTGTTTAAGCTGTGCATGAATTCAGCCCCCACCCCCCCTTTAAATGATTGTTCCCTTTTTGACCAATAACCCTAAGCATCAATCTCTCTAAATAATCCATTATCATGAGAGCTAATGTTACTGGGGACAGAGTCATTACTCAGGCCTGCCAAGCACATTTCTGCCCAGCTGATCCGTATCTCTACACCTTCTCACTATCACACTCTTCCAGAATTCCTATAGCGCTCCAACTATCTGCCCCGTGAGCAGAGAAACACTAATGTCATTACTGGGTTAATTTAGAGGACAATGTCAGCTACAGGGGGTAGGAGAGGTAGGGGTAATGTGGGTTACTTTAATATACTCACCATCATTCAGTTTTCTTACTTTGTTTAGGGAAAAATATTAAAAAGAATTATTGATCCTCTGGATTTATGCTGTTAGATGATGACCGACTGAATTATGCTCCAAATAATAATTTTCTGTAGAGTGAAAGATTTTACATACAGGCAATAAGTACATCATTTCCGAGATTTAAGTGACGTGTAATTCTAATGAATTCTGTTACTCTGGTTTACTGCAGGGCTGCTGATATTGTTCACTCCAACAAGAAAAACTGCTTGGGATTTTTCTAATTTGTGAATAACATGTAGAAATTTGTGTAAACATGTAAACAAACAACTACTGTAATGTGTTGACAGTTATGTATATAGAATGAACATCTACAGAGTGACCATTCAATCTCTATAAATGAAATTCCGGTTTTTAACATATATATTTAACATTCAACAATAAATGAGATGCCTCATTATCCATCATTTAAAACTGCACAATGCATGATGTATCTTAGTAATATCACCCTGCAAAACACACACACACACACACACACACACACAGAGGAGGCCTTGGCCCAACGACGACCCAGTGAGCTGTAAAATTAAACTTTCATTTTCCTTTCATTCTCCTGCCTGCATCTACTCCTTAGACCTTCACAATAACAGTAACCATAATCAAGAGTCTCACTGAGACACCACATGTTGTGAATATATCACAATCCCAACAAATAAAACTATATTTTTGCTCCTGGTTGAAATGAAGGTGCCCGGGGAGGTGATACATGAGGTATTTTTAATGGGCAGATAGGTTGTAAAGAAGGCAGATAGAGTTGGAGTTCATTTGTGTGTTTCATGTGTGTGTGTGTTGGTGTGTGTTATGTATGTGAGACAAACTGCACAAGTGAGAATGGAAATAGGGAAAATTGACAGGATAAGGTAAATGACAGACATGACTGCAGCTAGCAAATAGCGAACTACTGAAATAAATACAATAGGGGATAAAATATAGTGAGGCAGGTCACCACGGGAGATTGGGAGTCCATGAGCAAACACTAGTAAAAAAATGAGGTCTGTGTTACTACAATACAACTGAGGGAGGTGAAGTGTCAGAATGGCTGCAGAGAAAGATGTGACTCCACAAAGAGTAAATTGCGTAGTTTTAGAAGAACTGCAAAAGGGTTTTGAAGTAGGTGCTTAAAGACAGCATCATGTGGAAAACACTTTGATCAAAACTTCTCAGTCCTGAGGTTGAGACCTCATACAAGATTGCCAGAGAATGAGTTGTAGGAATTGTCTATGAAATGTATGTTATTAATGGGATATTCCTTTAGCTTAAATCTCTACACACACATACAACAATCACCTTTTTTCTGCTTTGTGTAATAAGCCAGGGCACTGCATTCTAGCTAAAAGTAAATAAGCATCCACAGAGCTTCTTTAAAATGCTGCTTCTGTATTCTGGCACTTATTTGTGCAAAGCAGGATTTGTGCTTTTGTTTACACTGAGTTCCAATCTCATGGATTTCATCAAAGGTTGGAAGTTAGATGGTATGAGTTCTCAGAAGGGAAGAAGTTAGTTGGTTTAAGTTCTCAGAAGCTAATTAAGTTTTTCACACTGACATGTTCAGTAAACAAAGCAGAACACAAGGTTTTATTTTCCCAGTGGAGTAATACCATTACACAGGGAGCAGTAGATCCTCTACTCTACTAAAACAACACTCAGCCCAAAAGGTGTTTTCTCATACACTCACGATCTTGTCTCTGATTGGTTGACTGCGATTACTTTATTCACTCCTGCTTTGGCGGAGAACATGGAGATTATTTCTGTACCGCAGCCGATGTCAAGCACCACCTGCAGGTTAAAGAAGCAACGTGTAACCTTTCCACACTATGAGCCCGCCAGGACCTGCCAGCTTGTCTTTGCCATCTTACGCGTGCACATGTGTAATAACAACACCCATGGCATTTATTATGCTGACAAGGTCGAACCCCTATTCGCCAAAGACCACTGGCTGGACCATGATGGCCGAGATAAGACCCTCGTTGTCCCCACCACCCCCTTCTTTCCGGCTCATCGCATCACCTGAACCATGCTGAACCATGACAGGCAAAAGCTGATCTGACCGATGTCAGTGCAGTATTAATGGTTTGTATATGCGCTGTGGTGTATTTCATACATACATAGCCCAGTGTAATGTTTGTGTGTGTGTGTGGAAGTACCATTACCCTGTTATCAGCCCACTGCAGTCGGCACATAAAAATACTGCATCCTGGGATAACGTGAAGCGTTTTTAAAGCGCTGTCATCATAACTGTTACTCCATCTACACCAGTCTAAGCGTGGTTGGCTTTATAAACCCCTATACTTACCCTGTCCTTAAAGACATCCATGTTGCGGTACATGAAGTCTCAATAGCTTTCAGTGTGCATGTTGTCCTGTCGGAAAACAAGACAAGCAAAAAGAGAAAGAGTTCTATGTAATGACATGGTGTCGCTTATCTGTTTTCCATTAGTAAGAATGAAGGCACCCATCCCCGCGAGAGAGAAATTGTTGAACACAATCCAATCATTCAGAGCAAAAATTTAATTCTACTGCCTTCAAACAGACTTATCCAGTTATAGCTGATGACTCTGTTTCAGTCAAGCACCACGCTGGAAATCAAATTAACAATCCTTAAGCAGCATGAAATAAGAATCTCATTTTTACCACTCAAGATTGAATTACAAAGCAATTCAAAGAATGTGTAACTGGTAATGATTTACGGGAAGGAGGTCACTGTTGTCAGGTGTGGAAATGAAAAATGAAACGAAACTGACCTTGACACTTCTTTGCCAGCAAAATTTGAGCCAGAAATGGCTAATTAACCTGCCAGTCAGACTAAGTACCATGATGCTGTAAGGCATTTACATTATATACCTTTATATCGGTTTAATACAGAAGCTCCAGAGGGAAGAGGCCAATAGAGATCAAATAAGACCCTACCGGATAATAAGTCCAGACAAAAAAAATCATAATTTAATAGGTTGTGTAACAGGATCTTAAAGATCTTCATAGAATTTGATTTGATTGATTTCATATACAGAAATTTCATTCACGTTTTTTGAATGGTTTGAATTTTTAAATCTGAATGAAGATTTTAAAAATTCAAAAAATTCTATTAGCATCTAGTTACAGCAACTCATTAGCATTGCTTTCCATTTTTTTACATTATATGCTGTGATTTCAGGCATTAAACTATTTGAATGCTCCTTCAACATTCAACAAAACATTTTTCTTCATCTTTCATAACTTGGGAAGTTGTGCGTTAGCTGCTAAATGGTTAAAGATTGTGCCATTTCTTTAGATAGTAAACGGCATCATTATATGGTGGGCAGTAAACAGCGTCAACGCTGACACTGCGCCACACAGCATGCTTCTCCTCTGCAAAGACTACGACTAACGCAAGAGTTTCGACTGACGCAAATCTGCGTTTAATGCATGCAAGAGGAAGCACCAATCACTGGACCTCTGCAGGATATACTGCAGTATAAGAGCCAATGAACCAAACTCTCCTCACTGCAAACCTTCTTGACTAGACACAAAGCTCAAACAAAGTCATATTCGAATAAGTTGTTGAAATCGTGCTGTAAATGTGCCCTGTGGCAAAAATAATGTCAAATCAAGCAAATTAGTGGTTTTCTTTTTGTAATACTTTTTGTCATAATGTTGTTTGTACAGCATGCGAGTTGGCCAAATCTCTTTGCTTATGACCTTCTACTCAGTCTGGTAGCTAGCAAAGGACAGACCTACCTTCAGCATCTCAGGATGCTGTAATGCCCATAAGAGCTAAAGTAGTCTTCATCATCTGCCAACTCAGCAATGGGCCCCAAGTAGGAAGTGCTACAACTTGTACCTGCATTCAGTACTAGATGTTGTGCCAGCAATCTAAAGGCAATGCAAACAATACACACATACAATAAGACGGAAGGAAGGTTTGGTCAGTCACTCTAGCACAAGTGCTTGTACATGTGAGCTTTCACTCAAACTTAACTACTGCAGTGGAATTTTACCCCATCTGTAACTTCTATTGCCCCGCCTCTTTTTGCACCGCTATCACCTTCCAGGGTGTCTTTGAAACGGAACTGTATGCTTCCCCCTGCTGGACACATTATACATTACACAGACTAAACTATTCTTTAAAATCAGTCATGCACTAAGATAACTTTTTTAAAACACATTTACCCAAAGCGGGTTTACAAACTGTTTCTATTAATATGAAATTTGTTGTTACATTACTGTTTCTAAATAAATTAAAGCTCCATTTTTGGGGATTTTGTCTGTCGGACCCTACCTGGCCTGACCTGACAACAGTGTCGCTATTTGTATACATTTTCCTGAACATTTATTTAATTGTTTGAGTAAATGTGAACTTCTTAAACAATTACTTAACAATTATTAAAAATTGTATATTTAGCTGTGTCCCAAATTTAGCATGTAACCCCGTTAACGCATGATTTCCCCCCTTTTAGAGAAATGGAACAGTCCGTACAGAAACAGTACCATCTTTTAAACCGTACAGCATGATACAGAACGAGAGAACAGGGAGGACAGTGATATGCTGTGCATAATATGACACACACACACACACACACACCTTTAACAACTGAGACACAAACTGAACTGTATGCCAGTTGCAAAACTGTGTTTAATTCTATTCTAATTGTACAGTGCTTTTAACTACACCAAAAGTAGCTTTACAAAGTATTGTGTAGTACAAATACCCTCACAGGGAGCAATGCATGCATATAAAGAAACAACAGGAAATTGTAGTTTATTAAAACAAAACAACTGATAACATAAGAACTGTGACTAAAATACCCTGTTTGTAAATTCATTAATTATTATTCCCCCTTATGGTAATTTTAAAACAAGGTAATTTGTTTTAAAAGTAATGAGGTAATTTCCTTACCTGTCTGCAGTAATGATGCAGACAAGACTGGCCTCATATAGATAAACTGTGTGTGTGTGTGTGTGTGTGTGTGTGTGTGTGTGTGTGTGTGTGTGTGTGNCGTGTGTGCGTGCGTGCGTGCGTGCGTGTGTGTGTGTGTTGATATAATATTATGGCGGTGAATCTGGATAAAGACGCATTTTATCGTCGCATCAGGCGACTCTACGGCAATTGGAAGGTACCGATATATCATTCCGTGTTATAAACATTGATGTATCATACATGTTATGAAAATTCACATGTAAACAGATATTATGTGATTATATATGTGCGCGAGATGCTGTATGGCATTATACACATGCACATCCTCAGGGCCTCATTTCCATAAATCTGTTATGGGTAAACGTCACATGTAATGGTTTTGTTAATAAGTGACAGCATGTGATGTGGTTTATTTTATATTTAAAATGAATAAATAAAGTGTGAGTAAAGTGTGTGATGACTTTAACGATGTAATGTATGGTTAGCACAACGGCTATCGTGTTAGCTTGTTAGCACCTGCTGTTTTCACGCCGTTTCCGATCGTTTATAATTTATCTTATGCAGTCAGAGTCTGAGAAGAGTCTGAGAACTTGTAATATGTGTTTTCATGACGGATTTTTCACGTATGTTGATGCTGATGTAACTGTTTTGTGTGCGTTGGTGTGTGTAGCTCTGAGCTAGCTCACATGCTTCAGGTGGAAAGAGCAAATTATCCTAGAGTTATTATAAAATTACTTCAAGACAAAATATCCTATTTGGAGTTTGGAGAAAACATCAGTTCTTTATCCTACAAAACATTCAGAACATTTTTTGATATAATAGTGATTCTGATGACTATCCTTATATATGAAGTCTCAGTGTTTCTGTAGTTATTATAAATGATAATCTGTGTATGACTGTATTGTACACAGAAGGGTGAAGATGAGTTTGGGAAGGTGGACGCCATTGTGGTGTCTGTTGGTGTTGATGAAGAAATCGTCTATGCCAAATCTACAGCTCTCCAGGTAGAAGAAATGCAGTACATGACACACGAGCAGCCCATATAACATCAGAGCTCATGCTTTCAGGTGAATAACTCTTTAATAATTTTTTCCTCCCTGTAGACGTGGCTGTTTGGCTATGAGCTCACAGACACTATAATGGTCTTCTGTGAAACAAAGATCATCTTTCTGGCTAGTAAGAAGAAGGTCGAGTTTCTCAGGCAGGTGGTCGCCACCAAAGGCAACGAGAACGCCAGTGGAGTTCCTCCCATCACATTGCTTGTCAGGGAGAAGGTGCTGTGACTGTTATCCTGTATGATGACTGAAATGTAGCAAATGTAAAGCACATAAATGATAGAAGACTCAAGCGATGTGTGTGTAAACTGAATATCTTCTGTTGTGGCTACAGTTCTGTTCTTAGAGTGAACTATACATTCTGTTATTGTTAATGTCAGTGTGGATGTATAGTGGTAAAGCAGAGGCTTCAGGTTCCACTGTCACACAGCATGTGTCGTTCAGAGTTTTGTTTCACTTTTTCTCTTGAACAGAACGAGAGCAACAAGGCAAACTTTGAGAAGATGATCGAAGCCATTCGGAGCAGTAAAGAAGGAAAGACGGTGGGCGTGTTCATCAAGGACAAATTCCCTGGAGAATACATGAAGAGCTGGACTGACATGATCACTGCTGAGGGACTGGAGCGGGTGAGAACGTCCTCTGCTCAGGAGGAGGACCTTCTGTTAAGCACTGCTGATTCAGTCACAGTCGTGTAAACCGTCATGTTCGGTCATTATGTCATTTTTTTCACTGTACCATAGAAAGATGTTAAAGGTGTCATTCACCAAAAACTGATCATTATCCATCATTTATTTACCCTCATGTTATTCCAAACCTGTACGACTTTTTTTTATGCAAAACACAAAAGAAGATATTTTGAGATGTTAAAAAGTTTGTGTCCATACAGTGGGAGTCAGTGGGTGCCAGTGTGTTCCTCAAAAGCAAAAACGTCATACGCGTTTGGAATGACACGAGGCAGAGTAACTGATGCATGGAGTTTTCTTCTTTGGGTTTGTCTCATCACTTTACCAGGACAGCAGACGAATTTTGGACAAGATTTAATCAGTAGAATCTCACTGTTCCAGAACGGTTGATGAGACAAACTGAATGAGATTTGTGATTTTTGTTGTAAACTCTGAACTGTGTATGGCAGCAGTGACGTGTGAATGATGTTTGTCAGGTGGACATCAGCACAGTGGTGGCATATACGATGGCTGTGAAGGAGGATGGAGAGCTGGCACTCATGAAGAAGGCGGCCGCCATCACCAGCGACGTCTTTACTAAGTTCTTCAAGGAGCGAGTGATGGAGATTGTGGACGCAGACGAGGTTTCTTTCACTATTTACACACTGAGTCTACAGCAACACATCACTGAAATATTGACTGCCACTCAGGTGTAAGAAAAACCCGTCAGGGCCTCAGGGATCTCAATGAAGAAGTAGTTTATTGAAGCGCTGCGCTGACAGTACATGAAGCACTCTGTAGTCAGAGTGAACCATCCACAATATAAACATGAACCTTTTATAGTGTTGCGTAAACCTGTTTCTCGGCAGTGATGCAAATTAAGAGTTCACTTTAAATGTAAATTTAGGGTTGCGGTAGAAGTGATCACTGTCTGTTCTCACATAGTGGCTATTGTTACAGGTGACGTGTCAAATGCAATCGTCTGATCAAATGTCTTTCTGAATGTAAATTACAGTCACGTATCCCTTTAATCAAAGCTGATTCTTGATCTCTATTTGCCATTTCCTTACATGAATTGAATCAATATTAGTTTACATATGCCTGAGATGTATGTATCAATATGTCTCTATAATTAAGCTTTTTTGGGAGATGAGCTACACACTAAAAGACAGTGAATTAATAAACATGTTCATGAGTTATCCAATAACTAACTCGTCGGTTAGTTCAATTGACTTCAGTACTTTCTGTGATAGTGCTTTTAAACACAGATGGGATTCTTAAATATTTTTTGAGTTAAATGTTTCTGTTGTGGTTGTCTGTAGGAAAAGTCTTAACTAACTCTTCATTGTCTGTCACAGAAAGTGAAACACAGTCGTTTGGCAGAGTCGGTAGAGAAGGCCATCGAGGAGAGGAAGTATTTGGGTGGAGTTGACCCCTCCACTGTAGAGATGTGTTACCCACCAATTATTCAGAGTGGCGGCAACTACAGCCTCAAATTCAGCATTGTCAGGTGAGACTGTGGGAACAACAATTTTGAAGAAACCATGACAACATCCAATCAATTCAGTATTAATTCAGTCATTTCATCATGTGACATCATCACAAATGTGTCTTATATCACAACTGTATCTTATATCACATGTATCATATATTAGTGATTTGTAGTGTTTTAAATGATATAGTACAATAACACCAGTTTGATCACAATCTTCTAAATAAATATCTCTGTATTATTGCAGTGATAAGAACCACATGCACTTTGGAGCGATAACTTGCGCAATGGGAATCCGTTACAAGTCTTACTGCTCTAATCTGGTGCGCACACTCATGGTTGACCCGCCGCAGGAAATGCAGGACAATTACAACTTCCTTTTGCAGGTAGAGGAGGAACTTCTGAAAGAGTTGAAGCCCGGTAAGAAAACAGAAAGCGCGTGTCTCTGTCAGAGTGTGTCTCTGTGTGCATGTGAGTGTTGATGAGCGGTGTTGATGAGCAGTGCAGTGTTGTTGAGCGGTGCGGTGTTGTTGAGCGGTGCGGTGTTGTTGAGCGGTGCGGTGTTGATCAACGGTGTTGATAAACGGTGTTACACTGTGCAGGTGTGAAGCTCTGTGATGCGTACAACACTGTCTTGCAGTTTGTCAAGAAGGAGAAACCAGATCTGGTCAACAAACTCACCAAGAACCTTGGGTATGTGAACTCTACAGTGTTTGTGAATACTGCGGCAGACATCTGCCCTGCGCAGGCGTGCAGATGTGACTGCTCAGCCACTGCATTACAGATGTGCAGTCTGATGCTGTCGTACATTACTGAGTGACTGTGGTTGTAACAAACATGTTGTTAAGGTCGCTGATTTTAAATGTATTAACGGTGTAATTAATTAACAACAACATTTCTGCTGCTACAGCTGAGACTCGCGTCACAGATGTATAACTCTTGTAAAACAAGTCTATGACTTGTATGTTGTTCGGGCTCTAAAAATCGACATAATTAAAGCAATAAAAATGTGATCAAGTTCATGTACTGTATGTGCTTTGTGCTTCAGGTTTGCCATAGGGATTGAGTTCAGAGAAGGATCTCTGGTACTGAATAGCAAAAATCAATACAAACTGAAAAAAGGTTTGTGTGATTTAATATTTAAAGTATTCATCTGCTTTTGAGGAAAATGTACCATAAATATTGGTAAATTGACCATATTTTGTATTATAAAATGTATTTGCATCTTTCAAATAAAGCAGATCCTTGTATGATTTAGTTCCTTAGACTTGTAACCATGTGTTTGTGTTTAGGAATAGTGTTGAGTGTCAGTCTGGGATTTTCTGACATGATCAGCAAAGAGGGAAAGAAGGATGCGCCAAAGAAATATGCACTCTTCATCGGAGACACTGTACTAATCAATGAGGTCAGTTTGACACACACACTCTCTCTCTCTCCTCCCTCCTTTCTCACCTCTCTCTCTCTCTAGTTAAAATTTGCGATTTACTGATTATTTGATTATTTACTGATTATTATTGTTAATATTTGATTTTTGATTGTTCAACTGAAGATAATGATTCTTAAAATCCTAAGATCTTTCCTGTCTGTCATCACCTCTTGGACTGATATCACTGTTTGGTGCCATAAAAGAAAATAGCAGCATTTTTTATTGTGGTGTGTGTAATCACAGGAGGATCAAGCAACTATTCTCACGCCTGTCAAAAAGAAGATAAAAAACATTGGAATTTTCCTCAAGGTAATTTCTGTTAATGTGTGTGTGTGCACTGAGTGCGTTGAGTGCCAAAAAGAAAGATTAGGAAACGTTTTTTAAAAAATATATGGTTTGTTTGAAAACCATGTTACACTTTTGCCATTAAATTTATTGTTTTTGTTTTCAGAGTGTTTTTCTTCTTTCAGATCATTTATTTTTGTTCGTTTCTTTAAAGTTTGTTTTCATTTTTATTGGCACAAAGTAAATTCCATACATCCCGACCCTTCAAAGAACTTAAAACACAAGTAACAAATGTGACTGACATTAACCCACATGCTGCTCATGCCTTCAGATATAAGTCAGTGAAGTTTACCAGCTGAGAAAATATATTGTATTTGATAAGACTTAAAGTAAAGCTCAATTTGTTATCATTAGTTAACTTGCACAGCATTTATTCATCTTAGTTAATATAACTTTATTTAATATTAAATATGATTTATTTTATAATATTTATTCAATATTATTATTTAAGTCCAAAGTTGCATCTGTTAACATTTATTAATGCATTAATTAAGAAACTAATCGGAAAAGACAATGAACAATTGGTATAAACTAAGATTAACAAAGGGTAATAAATGCTGTAAATATATTGATAGTTTATGTTAGCAAATGCATTCGTGTTAATGAATTGAACCTTATTGTGAAGGTTTTTAAGCAGTTTTGGTTTTAGTGGTTTTTATTATTCGTATTATTTGAAGTTTATGTCCCTGTTCCACCTTAGCAGTCAGCATAAACTGAGATCGGTACACCTGTAGGCTAGACTGTATTATATACTGTTAGCTGCTGCTCACCAGTAGCCTGTGTGGTGTGGAAAAACTTGTCCACACTGACAGATGGGTATGAGGGTATCACTCATGTTTTTCTTGCATGTGTTAATAGAACGATGATGAAGACGACGAGGAGGAAGAGGATGATAATGCAGAGGAGCTACTGGGGAAAGGAGCGCGTGGCGCCGCCCTGCTGACAGACAGAACCAGAGTATGTGCTGTTTATTTCTACATATGAAATCAAAAACTCTGCTGTGCAGGTATGTCGTTCTAACATGTTCTCTCTCTGTCATCTGACTGGTTAGAATGAGATGACAGCAGAGGAGAAGAGGCGGGCACATCAGAAAGAACTGGCCAATCAGATGAACGAGGGGGCCAAGCGTCGTCTGACGGAGCAGAGAGGTGAACAGCAGATTCAGAAGTAAGAGAACTGGAATTAAAGAGCAACATAAACAATAATGTTCGATAACTTATTACATTTAAAAATTAAGGTAGTTAAAACCTTTAGTTAATTTTGCCATTAGTTAACTTTAGTTAAGTTAACTAATGTTGCCTCAGTGGGGTTTTCTGCAGCCGACTATATAGTACTTTACTGTTCATTTAATGTGTAGTCAGAAGCATCAGCTGTTTTCAATCACTTCAATACTGTTTGAGTTTCACTGTGTACATTTTGTATAACTTGAGTCAACTCTTGTACTATTACAATTAGGTTTCTGAAATAAATACTGTAGCATCAGGCTACATAAGCTCCACTGGCTACTGTAGAGTCAGGCAACATAATCTCTCATGTCTCACTCTTACCAGAGCCCGAAAATCAAATGTGTCATATAAGAATATATCCCAGATGCCACGGGAAAAGGACATCAGAGATATGAAGATCTTTATTGATAAGAAATATGAGACTGTCATAATGCCCGTGTTTGGCATTGCGACACCGTTCCACATCGCCACCATCAAGGTACAACGGACGTCTCAAAGTACAATATATCTCATGAGTCTTGATTTTGAAGGTGATCGTGTATTTATGTAGCAGATGCTTTTATTTATCGTTTTTTCTTATGATGTTTATCAACAGATGTTAATCATAAAAATGATATATTATATAATGATATATTTGTCACTGCTGCAAATATTGTGTCAACTCTAGACTGGAATCTGTTTTGGCTTGATAACTTGTAAACGAAACCTCCTGTGTTTTGTGTGCGTGTGTCTGTCTGTCCGTGTGTCTGTCTGTCCGTGTGTCTGTCTGTGTGCACGCAGAACATCAGTATGTCTGTTGAAGGCGATTACACATATCTGAGGATAAACTTCTTTGTGCCGGGCAGCTCACTGGGACGTCATGAGGGGAATGTCTTCCCTAATCCAGAGGCCACATTTGTCAAAGAGATGTAAGAACAGCTTCATTTTGAAAGTTTGTTTCTGAAACAAAGTTTTTAGGGGTCAAGCCTCATACGGACAAAGACCCCTATTGTATCTGTTAGTTTCCTTCATATTCTCCTTTTTCGCCATTGCGTCTATGGCAGCCCGTAGAACTGTACGTAGGAAGGTTATGAAATTTGGCACACAGATAGATGACATTAAATGTTTCTGGCCATATTTGGAGTTCCTAACAGTTTATATACGCTTGTAATTTTTGACTCGTATGTCGTAGAAAATCTGCCATTTTGAATTGAACTAACTTGATTATTAGATTTGTTGGCTTGTGTCAAGTCCAATGATTCTGTATCATATGCTAATGTTTATGCTAACATTGTTTCCCATGGCGTGTCTCTCACAGTACGTACCGCGCGTCGAATCTCAAATCCCCAGGCGATCACACCACCCCCTCTACAAACCTGCAGAACGCCTTTCGTATCATAAAGGAGGTGCAGAAACGCTACAAGACCCGCGAGGCTGAGGAGAAGGAGAAAGAGGGCATCGTCAAGCAGGACTCCCTTGTCATCAACTTGAACCGCAGTAATCCCAAACTCAAAGACCTGTACATCCGGCCCAACATTGCCCAGAAGCGGATGCAGGGCTCGCTGGAGGCGCACACCAACGGTGATGCACATGATACCCTCGCATGTTTACAGATGAAATCTTTCGGCGAATGTGATATTATCAATTGGACTGTGTTTCTTCAGGGTTTCGGTTCACGTCCGTTCGGGGGGATAAAGTCGACATCCTTTACAACAACATCAAACACGCTATTTTCCAGCCCTGCGATGGAGAGATGATCATTGTACTGCACTTCCATCTCAAGGTGCGCGAAGAGAAAATAGTTGATGCAAATGAAAAAGGTTGTTTTAAATATTTGAAATGCTGAAATGAACGCTGCCTCTCAGAACGCCATCATGTTCGGAAAGAAGCGCCACACAGACGTTCAGTTCTACACGGAGGTGGGTGAGATCACAACAGATCTCGGCAAACACCAGCACATGCACGACCGCGACGACCTCTACGCCGAACAGATGGAGCGAGAGATGCGACACAAACTCAAGTCCGCCTTCAAGAACTTCATCGAGAAAGTTGAGTCACTGACTAAAGATGAGCTGGAGTTTGAGGTTCCTTTCAGAGATCTTAGGTGAGTGCAGTAAAAATAAACTTGGACCATTAATTTAGACTTTCTCCTTTGATTTATAAGTTTTACATTTTTTCGATTTAACAAAGTAGCAGATAAACGTATCAGAATCAGTAAGACAGTCTGAAGATGATTGTTTAACAGGATGTTTGCCATCAGTCAGCTTGTGATGTGTCACCTGTGTGCGCATCAGTACAGCAGCCTGATGGGTTGTTGCTATTGGTCTGTAGTGCAGTGTCCTCCTTAGTGTTCTGATGGCCATGCAAGCATATTTATTAAAATATACACAGCATAGCCCAATCTCTGTTTCAGTTTCTCATTTCTGCTGTTTAACATCAGTGACTGGGCTGTTGTATGATGTCCTTTATACATTTGTAGCTTTCAGGGCGCCCCCTACAGGAGCACCTGCCTGCTGCAGCCCACGTCCAGCAGCCTGTGCAACGTCACAGAGTGGGTGAGTGTCACACACAGAGACAATATGCAGAGAATATAGAGATATACACTCTATATAGACCATACACTCTCGCTCTCTCTCTAGCCTCCGTTTGTGGTGACTCTAGATGAGGTGGAGCTGGTGCATTTTGAGCGAGTCCAGTTTCATCTGAAGAACTTTGATGTTGTCATCGTTTATAAAGACTACAACAAGAAAGTCACCATGATCAATGCTGTGCCTGTCAACTCTCTCGACCCAATCAAAGAGTGGCTCAAGTAAGCTCCGCCTCTGACACTATACACCAGTGTATGCTTGTAGATTTAGGAGAGCAAAATAAAGATGCATCAACTTTTGAAACATCAGTATCTTTTATTGTGGATAATCAAAGGCCATTAGTCAGAGTTTTTATTCATATTTTTGGACAAACCGTCCCAGGGTAATAGCAGGTGACGAATAAAACTATGAAAGAAACCTTAAATTACGACAGATTCAGATTACTCTGTGTGCTGTTAATGAGTCACAGCTCTTCACATGTCGTGGACGTTCTGTGGTGGAGGTCATCATTGTGAAGTTGCAGAGGCTGTTTCCTGAGGAATGTTTCCTGTGTCTCTGCAGCTCGTGTGATATTAAGTACACGGAAGGTGTTCAGTCTTTGAACTGGACTAAGATCATGAAGACGATCGTTGATGACCCTGAGGGATTCTTTGAACAGGGCGGCTGGTCCTTCCTCGACCCAGAGAGTGAGGTGAGATCTCCACTGAAGCTCTGACTGAGACGTGTTGTTCTTCTCAGATTGTGACATTAATCTGCTTAGTTTACCACTCAGTGTGTCAGTTAATACACAGTAATGTGGTCAGACCAGATGATTGTGGGCTGGTGATTATTATATATATATATAATAATCGCGTATACAGTTTTCTTTCTCTTTACTCTTCTACAACACTGCAAAGTATTTTTGTTTGAGTATATTTGTTGGCATGTCTCAGGGAAGTGGTGCAGAGGAAGACTCTGAGTCAGAGGTTGAGGATGAGACCTTTAACCCTTCAGCTGATGAGGAGGAAAACGAGGAGGAGGAGGACAGTGATGAAGATTACTCCTCAGAAACAGAGGATTCAGGTAACAAGTGCTGGAGAATTTCAGGAGAATGATGGTTTTCATATAATAATAATACAGAAATAAAGCACAGGTTTGTATTGTTATTGTATAATATTGTAAAAGCATCAATATTAAAATATAGCTGCAAGCAGCGATGATGGGCCCCACCACTATGCATCACTATGGCACTACTATCGCCAAGTTTGGTGACAAACACATGAAGGAGGAGTCTCTAGGAATCTCTAGGAGAAGTGTTTAAAACTTCACTGCATGCACTTTTCAGAAAAAGTCCAAAATGGCTGACTTCCTGTTGGGCGGGTCGACATGACTGATACACGTATTAGGTTTCGTACAGGTGCGTGCATGTATGTATAAAACATGCACCATCTTCTTGTGCCATGTACCGGGAGCCCTACCGAGCCCCCTGCCCCGTTCATGTGCCAGCCTTTGTCCTAAAAGCCGACAACCCAGAGGCCCCACAAAACTTTGGAAAACCTAAATACAATAACTAAATAATAATCCTAAGGAAAACAATAGGGCCCTTTGCATTTCAGTGCCTGGGCCATAAAAATGGTTTTATATATTATTGGCATATTTTATTGGACACACATCAAATTTTATTTCATTTGTAGATACTTCTTGTTTACTGATACTGCTGCAAAACAGTAAATGAATGTGACTTGTGTCAGCAAACATTGTGAGGAACATGTGATGTCGACCCTGACTGTCATAACTTTTCCCTTTGATTGCTGTTCTGTGTGTACATGAGAATGAACAGGCAGCAGATTTGCTGAAATGATTCATCTGTTCTTACGGTTCTGATCATGTTTCTGATGTTTCTGGCTGTCAGAATATAGCGCGTCTCTGGGCAGTGAGGAGGAGAGTGGCAAAGACTGGGACGAACTGGAAGAAGAAGCCAGAAAAGGTCAAAAGAAAACTCATTAAACCTCTACTGACTGTTTCTTAGGGGTGTAACAATATTCAAACCTAAACCGAAAAACCATGACCCACCACCCAGTTTAAGATTACATCCATAACCTGGATCCCCTAAATTATCTACTTCTACCTCAAGCTTAATTAGATTCTACATTAGATCCGTGGCATTGATATATCGTTACACCCCTACTGTTACTTCAGCTATGGACTGTTCACAGAGAAAACCTGGCTAATCTTGCATATTAGAAATTGCATACTAACCCTTAGGTTTTTTGTTTTATTTTTGTTAGCGGATCGAGAGAGTCAATTTGAGGATGTGGTGGAGAGTTCAAACAGGAAGAGGAAGGGACGCTCTTCAGCCCCGCCCCCCAGCAGCAAGAAGAAGAGGCGACATTAGATAACACAGACACACACAGCCAAATCAGTCCCCACTCCTCTTTT